>PYAF01000519.1:108680-122278 GCA_007407185.1 Glycine tomentella | reverse complement strand
ATAATGAATTATAAGTCAGACTTGATAGTTAAATAAAAAAAATAAACCTATATTTTTATGTGAGCTTCAATAAATTCAAATTAATAGTGCATAATATGTTTAAAATAGTATATTAAAAATTATATTATTAATATTTATCTTCCCATTGTAGTCCAAACATCTCTCTTTTTTTGGAAATTTTACTTGCTCTAAATATTAGTTAAGAAATGTTTAATATATTTTATTAATATTTTTTATTACAGAAAAAGGCAAACGTGAAATGCTGTTTTTAGTATAATAAATATTTTTCATTAAATATTTATATTTTGATTTCCTTAATTAACATACTTGATTCAGGATAATTATCAAACAAATTCTTTCATAAATAGATTGATATTGAACTTGAACTATACCCGAACGAATAAACCACGAATTATTTTTTCTTTTATACTGTTTGATTATAATGAAAAGAAACTTTTTATATCATTATGTTACTTCAATATCAAAAGTAGTTAATTAAATAACTAATTAAATAATTAAAAGTTACCAGAGAATATTTTATGGTGACTCTCACGTAAAATAAATTTGTATTTGCGCCCCGACTAACCAAACAACAAACACAAATGATATGCCTTTGAAGATACGCAAACTTGCTTGCAGTCGTACACCAATAGTATAATTGCAGCAACCATTTACTTCTATTATGAATCTATGATGCTCTTGGATTCACAAAAATCTCCCATGCTCTATTATAAAATCCAAATTTAAAACTTAATTCTTATTATATCTCTTGCAGTATTAATTATTTTTTTATAAAAATATTCTTAATTAAAGTTAATTTTAGAACGATGTGCAAATGAAAGAAACATAAACCTTTAATGTTTATTATTTTTATTCACAGAGATAATTTGAAAAATATTAACTTTAAACAAATTTAATGCTTTCAAGTCTCAACTAAATTAATCAAATTTTTTAATGTTAATGAATTATTAAATTAAATCTTTTAATAAGGACATGAAGGAGTATATGTTATTATTGTTGTTATGTCATGTATTCCGGAAGTAAGTAAACTAAAAAGAAGAAAAGAAACACCAATGTCAATGTCACGGTGGCAAACATTGGAGAAAAATAAGAAGGAAATTAGACCTGTCAAAAAAGAAGAAGGAAATTAAATGCCGGTAACAGGTGCTGGTGCCTTCCAAATTTGAACTGATTCCGTGGGCTGGAATTGAGTTGAGGCAAGTATGCACATATCTATCTGTCTTCATCATTTTCACTCCTTATTGATCAGTTGGTGTGCGGTGTGCCAATATATAACAGAAAATAGCAATTAAACTATATAAGAGAAAATAGTTTGTGCAAAATAATGTAAAAAAAGTATCAAAGTTTTTATATTGATAATGTATACTAATTAGTATTTTTAAACTCTGTTTCAACTTTTAAGCGAAAGATTGAAATTTGAAATCCTTACGTAAACTATGGTGTGTTGTTTTAACTTTTAGGTGGTTGGAGAGTGATTTTCGTATGGTTTAAGCGAAAATTACATTCAAAATAAATACAGGGTTACGTATCATTTAAGTCTCTCAACTATGTTACCATGACCGAGTTTTCCACATTTAGTGATTAACTCGATACATAAGATAAAATAAATCCTGTTCAAATTTTGTCTTTAGTAAAATAAATTTGGCTTGAATGTTTTTTACTGTCAGTTGTTTTATGAATTACAAGTTGTCACCTCATCCTATATAATTTAAAATTTTAAAATATTCTAAGAATTTGACCATTGGGTAAAATGTTGAGAATACGACATGTGACTGAAAAAAAGGGGAGAATAAGACAAAAAAAAAATGGAGATAGATTGAAAAAAAGAAATGATTTAAATAATGAAGTGTTTTTACGTTAGTACTGTATTAGAATGAGGGTTAATTAACGACGTTGTGGTTATGTGGGGTCGGTAAAGAAGCGATGAGATAAAATATTGATGGAGTAATGTATATGTTAGTTTGGGAGAGGGGACGAGAGAACCGAAGCCATTGATGCAATCCAACCCACACCTACAGCAGTTGTTGAAGAGAGAGAGAGTAATTTAAATTTATTTTTAATTGGACGAGTAAAGAAGAAGAGTAGTAGTACTAGGAGTAGTGATTGGGAACTGAGACTGAGTGAATGGAGTAGCAGAAGAGAAGAGAAGAGAAGAGAAGATGGGATCTGTATGTATCTGAGACTGTGCATCATCCCATTCCCTGTTGCGCTTGATTCTTGAGGAGAAGCAGGTACACCTTCTAGATCTTCTTCTCCATTGCATTGTATTATTTGTATGACTAGAACTAGAACAGCTATCTCAATTTTTGTTTGGATCTCAGAAACATCTTTATCATTCTCTTCCCTTCAAAATGTATGTATCTCAACAGCTATCCCAATAGATATAATAGCAATAAATCATTCTTCACTGCAACTGCATCTGCAAGCTTTTCTTCCCTTCAATTCACTTTGTTATCTTCTCCTACCTCCACAATTCAAAGCCTATTTTACACCTATCACATCTTTATCTATTTCTTTGCACAAAATCAATGTGGTTATTCTCACTTTTCTTATAGTCACTCATTTTGAGTTTGTTGCAGCGCACTGGTATTTAATCAAGTCTGATGGGTTCAAGATTCCCATCTCATCAGCTCAGCAATGGCCTGTATGTATCAGGTCGGCCTGAACAGCCGAAAGAAAGAACTCCAACAATGAGCTCAGTTGCCATGCCTTACACTGGTGGAGACATCAAGAAATCAGGAGAATTAGGGAAAATGTTTGATATCCCCATGGCCATGGATGCTTCTAAATCTAGAAAATCTGGTCAGCTAAATAATGCCCCTTCACGGACTGGATCGTTTGCAGGTTCTGCTGCTTCACATTCTGGACCTATATTGCCAAATACCGCTCCTCGTTCTATTTATAACACATCTGGTAACATATCTTCTGGAGGCGGCATGACGACTGCTTCAGTCTCAATAAAAAAGACCAACTCTGGTCCACTGAATAAACATGGGGAGCCTCTGAAGAAGTCATCTGGACCGCAATCTGGTGGAGTCACACGCCAAAATTCTGGTCCGATTCCACCTGTTCTTCCTACAACTGGTCTTATTACATCTGGTCCTCTAAATTCATCTGGGGCTCCAAGGAAAGTATCTGGTCCATTAGAATTTACAGGATCAATGAAATCGCATAGTTCTGTAACTCACAATCCAGCCATGACCACTCTTAGCCTAGATGACGAATATTCCTTCAGGAGGAACTTCCCAAAGCCAATACTGTGGTCTGTAATTCTGATTTTCATTATGGGATTCATTGCTGGTGCTTTTATTCTTGGAGCTGTCCACAATGCCATTCTCCTTCTTGTTGTAGTAGTTCTTTTTGGCGCTGTTGCGGCATTGTTCACTTGGAACAGTTGTTGTGGGAGGACAGCCATTGTTGGTTTCATTTCTCGTTATCCTGATGCTGAGCTTAGAACTGCCAAGAATGGGCAATTTGTGAAGGTGTCTGGGGTATGTAAATTAAATATTGACACATGCTTGTATATATTGTTGATGGTATTGATTAATTAAGCACAGTCATGAAAAAGCATGATTGCGTGCACAACTAACCACCCTTGTCTTTGTGGATAAGGGACTGATTTTTATGTGATGGATATCAATGACTTGAATTGAATGGTTGCTGGGTGTCTCTTTATCTGTGATTGTACCATTCTGGTTGTTGTTGTGTGTGTGACTGTGAGCATATATGAGAGAGGAATGCCAATGGTCTGTTATTCATTTTGAAGGTTGTTACCTGTGGTAATGTTCCGTTGGAGTCCTCCTTTCAAAAAGTTCCTAGATGTGTCTATACTTCTACAAGCTTGTTTGAATATCGAGGGTGGGATTCAAAAGCAGCCAACCCGAAGCATCGCCGTTTTACATGGGGACTCAGAGCAGCTGAGGTAATTTTAATAATATGTTAAATCTTCTCATTTCCGTTTTCCATTTTATTAATGATTACCTTTGAATACTCTTGATATACCTTGACCATCAGGGAGATATTAGCTTTTGTTTGTTCTAAACTTTCTTTACTAGGGCAAGGAAAAATTCATTTTTTCCTTCCTATAGTCTAACATATCCTGTTGACCTAATTATGTGATCTGTCCTTCCATTTATAACCTTCAATATATCTCTATATTTACTTCAGCTACAGTGTAATAAAACTATTCCTAGCCATGAATTGTATTGTGCTATGATCAGTTTCTGGGAGCTTATTGTTTGAGTATTCAAGCTATTTAAAGGGGGGAAATTATTATTATCAACTTTCCATATAGGCATTTCAATGACTGCCTTTTTCGCCCCTTGCTTTTGATCGATTAATTTGTTGGGGCTTTGAATTCATGCTTGAAGGCTTTTATCTGCTATTCATTATGTGAGTATTCTCTTACTGTCATTAAGTATTATCTTCATGCCTGATGTGATAGCAATATTGTGTGTGTGTGTGTGTGTGTTGGGAAGTTTGGCATATAAATATGGTCAATTGAAGTATTACCTTCTTTGTGTGTACCAGACATGTGTATTTGGAGATTTTTGCTGTCTAGTGTTTTAATATTTACCTTGACATTTACATAATGCAGAGGAATGTGGTGGACTTCTACATTTCTGATTTCCAATCTGGATTGAGAGCATTGGTTAAAACAGGCTATGGTGCAAGGGTGACTCCTTATGTTGATGATTCTATTGTAATTGATGTTGACCCTGACAATAAAGACATGTCTCCAGAGTTTCTTCGGTGGTTGCGAGAGAGAAATCTTTCAAGTGATGATCGACTGATGCGATTAAAAGAAGGGTAAAGTTCTTCATCTTGCTCAAGAGTTGAAATTTTCCAGTTATATATTAGAGTAAAAGGAAATTGTTAAGGTTAAACCTTTTTCCAATAGTTGTTGAGGAGGGGGGGAGTAGATATTGTTGACAGCCGTAAATTTTGTTGAAGGGGTTTAAGCTTATTGCTTTGTGTCAAATATCTGGTCATGGGTCTGCCTATTGGTGTATACTGCATACTAATGGTGTCAAATAGCCCTGTACATAATTCATGTTATGCATCATGGTACTAATGTTAACAATAGTGCATTAATACAATAAAGTTGGGATAACCCTCGGTAGGATATTCTTATGAAACTTCCATTGATCTTTTTGTAGGTACATCAAAGAAGGTAGCACAGTCAGTGTAATGGGAGTTGTTCAAAGAAACGACAATGTACTTATGATTGTCCCTCCTCCTGAGCCATTGACTACCGGATGCCAATGGGCTAAATGTATATTTCCAGCTAGCCTTGAGGGTATTATTTTGAGATGTGAGGATACATCAAAGATTGATGTCATTCCAGTGTAGTTGCGCTCCCCAGACACCTCTTAGGTATTCTTCTTTAAAGAAGTATTTTCTTACCACCTTTAACATAATGGTGGTTGAAGTTTGCATTTTGTAAGTGTTATTGGTAAGCGTGATGAGTCTACAACTGACATCAGTGATTTTCTTTTTCCTACTCTCAACTCCTAGTGTGTTGTATAGCTAATGAGAAATCTTATTCTTTTATTATTCCTAAGGAGTTTATTCTTTATAATTGATGTGGTTTTATGAAAGTAAGTTGTTTGTTGGTAGGACTAGCTGCTTTTAATTGTCAAAGGTATATCATGCATGATATATATTTACCTGTTCAGTGAATTTTGGAAAAGGGTTACCATGTAGTTATACTTTTCCTTCTTTTGTCCCCCGTTCAGTCCATGCCTAGCAGGTAGCCAAATGATATGCATGTTTTGCTATATCGCAATTCGATTTTCATTTTCGATGAATTCATATCAAGTAGGGATGTCATTGAAGTGTGCTATGTAATATGTTAACATGAAGTGTCACAAGTTCATGTTATAACATAATTTTTAGTTGACAAAATTAGTACTTTAATCTTCTAATTTTGATTTTAGTTTTTATTAGTTCAAGTTTTTTAACTTTTCATTGTGTCATCTTTGCCTTTTCACTAATTTTTAATATAATGCTGGTAAATTTAAGTTTAGTTCATAAGAATTTCGTTAGAATTTAGGTTATCTCACTATGAGTTTTTATATATTGGACATGGCTCACACTCAGTCACTAGCTATGATTACCAAACCAAGCAAACGAGACAAGACGGTCATCACAACCCTAGTCGACATAAGGACCACTTGGCCGACCAAATTGACTAGTAGTTTTGTTTTTGTTTTTGTTTTTATCTGAAACGTAAGTTTTGATAAATAATGGGTAGAAGGAAAGAAAATAGAATAACATAATTAGGATAATTTTCTATAAACAAAAGTTTTTATTAGATTTGTTGTATATTTCAAGATATATTCATTATTTCATAGAAAAATAAAATAAAAATGAAACTTATCCAATTCAAAACATTTATAATTATATTGAATTAAATCAAAATTGATAACTACATTTAATTTTATATTTGAATCAATATTTTTTTTTACCTAAACTCCAATATAAATCAAACAGTTAATATCATTATTTTTAGACTAAATTATAATTTTGATCCCCTTATAATTTCAAATCAGTCATTTTGGTCCTCCTATTTTTAAATCAAGATATTTAGTCCCTCTATTTTTAAAAAATAAACAATTTTAATCCTTTTTTCAGTTGATCATTATCCAAAGTCAAAGGCTAATTTTGATGGACATTAATGCAGACATAGAGCTTATGTAAGTAATTAACATGATGTATACGTAAAAAAGATTATATAAATTAAAAAAAAAATAAGAATTTAACTCATGACATTTTATTAGAGAAAATAATAAACCACTAACATAATTACTTTGTTTAGTAAATTATATTAACATTATTTTTTATATATCATTAGATTTATTATTATTTTTTCAAATTATCAAAATTTATAATTAAAATATATTTAATATATAAATCTTTTTAATTTTATTTTATATAATTTTATATGTTTTTATTTTGAATTGTTTACATATTTTTATTTTTATTTTACCAATTTATAATTAAATTTCATAAATTAATATGTAAATTATTTGCATATTTTTAAAATTTATTTTAATATACAAATTATTTTTACTCTAATTATTACATACTTTCAGTCTTTCTTTCCAAAAATTGTTTCTCGCATTTATCCATTTAGATTTTGGATTAGGTACTATGGCGAATGTTTTCCTGTGTTTTTTATCCGTCAATTTCAATAGGTAATAACCATTACCATATTGTTTGTCACAATAACACTTGCTACTTATGCAATATGACAACCAAATAATAGGATCAATTTAAGAGTAAATTATACTAACCACCTTAGAGGTTTAGTGTAATTACACAATCACCCCCTATTTTTTTAACCATTATAATAAATTTCAATGTAGGTGTTAGTATAATATATAAAAAATATCAACATAATGTTTTCAAATATTAGAGGAATATTAGTATAACACATAAAGTGTGGTGTAATTTAAAAAAATTATTCGAAGAATGCTAGTGTAATTTATTCTAGACTTTAAAACTTGGAAAGACAAAATCTACATTCGATTACATATTTTGTATAAAAATGAAAACAAATATTGTAAAATAAAGGTTAACTGTGGGTTACATCAGGGACTTATAAGTAACAAATACACATCTCCATGCAGCATCTACAGGTTTATAGGATCTGCATCATTTCCTTTGTACTCTCCACCAAACAACATTGATTCACAAGAGCAATTTTCTAGCTGAACAAGCATATTTCTTTCACAATTTCGTTGTAAAAGCATTAATTAAAAATAAAGAATCAAAATAGAGAGTACACAGGGTATTGGAGATAAACAACACCCATGTGACTGTGCAATGCCTGTTGGTGCCCAAACAGCCATATTAATGGGGCATCACTCTGAACAGACCAATGTGATCTACAAATGTGAAAGCGACAATGGAGACAAGCCACAAATACAACAAATTCAATGTGACTCTGCAGAAGATGCATCCTGCAGTTAGAAGAGGAATACGGGTGCTCTTATGGCAGTAGTGATGCAATGAAAACAATTATAGGGAATAATGTAAGCAAAGAATACAGAAGATCGGAATTCAAATTATGGGGATGTGTACATAGATAATGCACAATAATGTTGCAAGCAAGGTAGAAATGATTGATAGAGGTGCATTGCGGAGAATGATTTTGATGACTAACATTGTCATTTTAGATTATGAAATTAAAATGGAAAAAAAAATAAAAAAAATGCAACATTAACCTTCTATAAATTGCTACAAAGAGATCTGTACATGGAAAATTATTAATATGGGTTGAAAGAAACCAAGCAGTTTAAACCTAACATCTAAACAATGAAGAGCATAAATTTTTAAAGAAAAAGAATGGGATATGCATATACCAACTAGTAAAGGCCCAACATCCTTAGCTCTGTCACATGGCTGGGATCAAGTTCAGGCACATTCTTTACATGTTCTCGATCTTCTACCACATATTCCTAAAATTGAAAAGGTAAAGAACAATGTGAAGAATTGAATGCTTAAAAAATTTCATAAAAAGATAAGTTGATATTCCTTATATCATAAAAATCAATTGTAATCCTTAAATGATACAAGAACAAAATTTTAAATGATGAATTTCCCTTAAAATGCATATCTTAAGACCAAGAGACTTGTTTAGTAACAAATAGCAATCATATTACAAGCCAAATTGATATTAATTCATGTATTAAATAGCAAACCTTAGTCAATTCTTGTTTGGCAAGAACATGGTAGTGGCGCTCATTGATTCTTTGGCCACATATTATCGCTATGAAGAAGCCATAGAGCAAACCCACCAAAACAATGGCTAGAACTGCAACATAGAGAAATATAATGAAGTTGCCATTTTAGTGATTAAGAAGTATGCCATTTAGTTTACCAACTAATTGACAAACTTTAACATTCTAGCATAAAATGATCATAAAGTGAAAGAAAAAGCTACAAACATTGCCCATGAAATTTTTTGCGGGGAAGCAATGGGTATATACCAGCCATTGTATAAAATCCATATGGATGTTCTTCATAACCAAACATTTCCCTCAGTTCATCTCCATAAAATTTGTACACAAGCACTCCCAAGAAAGCAACAACCTGTTAAAATTAGAAAATGTAAAATAACAAATAATCTTTCAAGTGTATATTTTTAATATTTAAAATGCATAGCAATAGTATCCCATCAAATAATCTCTTTGGGTGGGCATGGATCTTCAAAGTCTATCAAATCAACCGCAAAATGAAACTTGAAAACAAAATCCTGCTTCATTACTTCCTTTCACACTATCACCCCATGCTGATTTGGTTTTGGGTTAGGTGGGATATTTAACATTACAGTCAACAAACATATGCTTTCTACTATGTCTATAACACTTCACCACAGTAACCAAACAGGTTTTAGTTTCAGTGAAAGCTGTCATAAAGAATACTAATTTGTGATGTTGCTGAGATTATAAGAAACTCTAGTCACTCATGTATTATCAAACTGTTATGCCTTTGGAACTAAATCAATTGCAAGCTCTTCTTAGGTTGCAAATTTTAATAATGTGTCATGTTCAGACACTATGGATAACAACCAAGGTTGTTTATTTGCTATTACTTAAAATTAGGGAGCAGGGGTGGAGCTTCTTGTTTTGAGCGCCCCTACACTCCCAATGGTTACACACATCACTGTAAAAAAATTGGCCAAATTGATTTTTTAATCTCTTAGGTATCACCATTGTGCAATTTTGGTTTCCCAGATTTCTATTGCACCAATTGGATCCTTCAAGTTTTCTCCCATTTACAATCAAATCTCTTCTTCATGACTTGATCAAATATTTAGCTGACAAGGTAAATTGGACATGACATGACAATGAGTAAATACAATATACCAACTAAAAAACATAGGATATTTGAACTACAATGACCTAAGAAAGCTAATATGCTTGTTTTGACTTAATTGTTGAGTTTACAATACTTGTGGGTAAATTATTGTATTCATAACATCAAATAACAACAAATGAAATGCCTTACCATTCTGAGCAAATTAATGACTTAAATACAAGGTTTTGAATAGCACACTATACTGGCAAAAGAGTGTGGAGCGGCCCCTGACCACCACAAGGGTTGCTGTAGCGGAGCGGTTTAATGTAGTGGCCATAACAGAACAAATAGCAGCCAGTGGCATTATGTTGATTCCAAATCCCTCTGAACAAAGACATTAAGGCTTTTTTGGGATTTCAATTTTCAAAAATGAAATCTACAGTTGTAATGGTAGTGAAGATGATAAAGACTTGGATTTAGAAGATGATGATTACTGATTCCTATCTAGGAAACTTGTATTTGACTTTTGTTGGTATTTTTGTATGTTTTGTTTAAGACATCTATGAACTTTTATTGTTAATTATAAATTATAAATTTCATTAATTTTGAGTCATTTTTATCATTTTTTAAAATTTATCGTATATGGTATACATTATAAAAACTATACAACTACTTAGTGAGCGGAGAGCCCATTGCGCGTTGTTTTGACTGGCCTATCTTCTTAAAATTTTCAGAATAGCAGCTATCTTGCTTCAGTGTTTTTGAGGCCTATCACTACACACCGCTATCCGGGATTTAAAACATTGCTTAAATATTGGATAAAATAAGGATTGAGGGACTTGATTGTAAATGAGAGGAAACTTGAGAGGCTCAATTGCTGCAATTGAAACCTAGGGGACCAAAATCACACGATTACAAACAATACTTGGGAAACTAAAAAAGGAATTATGCCAAAATAATTTACATTCAATTTTTCCAAAGGCAAAAATATCTTGAACATATCCACTTCCATCCTGTTCTTTCTCTTTGGCAATCCCAACCAAAATTTACTTACATACACCCAAACTAAAATGCTTGTAATGCTAGATTTATCAGTGTATGTTTCTGGAAGAAATTAGACATACTGTTTCCTTCCATAAAGCCCTACTACTAATCAAGAAAACACATTGAAGTGAGGTTTCATAAAATGATTTGTTCCATCAGAGAGGAAAACTGTCAACTGAGATTTCTTCCTAGCATCATCACAACTATTTGCACAGTGCATCTTCACGTATATGAAATTATATAGATTCCTAGTGGATATGGCAGCAATATCAATGACTGAGACTCAAGAGAACTACATAAGGGAATAATGAACTCAAATAGGATGGCTCATGTGAACCAGCAGAAAACAAAAAGGGAAAGAAAGGGAAAAAGTAATGTCATCAGCATGAATTACGACTTAGGAGTACCAATTTCACAATACATGAATGAGTAACCGACCCCATACCAGCTGAACAATTATGAAAATGAATGCATGATCTCTAGCAACAAGGAACTGAAATTTTAATCTCAACCACCACCGATCTGGTGGGACATTTGCACGTAATATGAAGACAGCTCTGCACTCTGTACAGTGAGAAAAAGCGAAGCCCTCCTAGTACAACAGAAGAAATGAGAAGTCAGTAAGTATTGCAGAATCATAAATACACCAGACACCTTCACAGGACAATGAAAGGAACATAGAATAGATCAACACTAGATTTATATAGCAAATAGATAGCTCTACTGCATTTGAATCAGATATTAGTATTGTTAATATTATGACCAAGAAGGAAAAATGAACTTACCTTGGTGGATCTCCAATTATCGAGACATGATCTGTGGACGTACTTTTGCGTACCTTTGCAATGGCATGGGGCAATTAAATCTTCTCCTGAAAAAGGTTAGTAAGGTGCAGAGTTTAAAATACATGAGGTGCAAGTTGGTTGTAAGGTTGTGAAATCATCTCGGGGAAAGGATACGAGTAAGTGAATAGACCTCCAATATCGAGGCATATTCGGCATTGTGGCTGATCTGCATTTACGAGATGACAAGTCTCATCAACCCGAACGTTTTGTAAATCATCATCGTTGGAAGCAGCTGCAGCAGGAGGAATAGGAATAATTTCACAGGAAAAGGAGGATTCTCCGGGTGGTTGCAAATGAAGATGGTGATGATTCAAGATGGGTTCGCTTTCTGAACATTCTTCCTTGTCACCATTTGACGCTAATTGCATTTCGGGAAAGGTATAATCAGGATTAAACAATGAGATTCATTGGCAGAACTATAATTACTAAAGACCATTTCAACAGAAGAAAGAAACCTGCAAATTGCAAAGGCGAAACAAGTTAGTTAGTGTAAGTTGTTCTAAGCCTAAGCCTAAATGATAACAATAATAATATCTCATATGATATGATGTTATGCCGCTAGAGCAATTGAGAGAATAAAAACAGACAAGATCTAACAACAGGTAGAAGATGTGTATCGGTTTTGTGGATCAAACAAAAGGAGCTGACTTAATTGATTGATTGATTGCAGAAAGACAAGACTTACCTTACCTTAATAATAGTAAGTAATAAGCACTAAAGAGAGAGACCTGCAACTGCAACTGCAATCAAATACCGATTTTGATCTCATTGATTAGATCAAATGAATCGAAATTCAAGTTTGAACTTGAATGAACGAATCAACACAATATCAACAACACAACCCAAAACCCTTCTGCTCTGCTCTGCTGTTTTTGCTATTTTCAACTTTGGACCTTCGTAGCCCAACCAATAGGCCCAACGCGGGTGCGGTCATTAGATTACATCAGTCTTACAATCATGATAGATGTTAAATTGATAACTTACATCACTTTTTTCTGGGATCTTTTTTTAAGTAGAATGGAAGATTTTTTAATATTTTTTTATTTTTTTAATAATAAATTTTATTTTGAGGCTTTAGATAATTTTTAATCGATCTCACATGAATTCCATTTTTAAATATTTATAAAATTAAATATAATTAATTAAATAATTAAATTTAATTAATAAAACATGGAGGAAAAAATATATGAATATTAAGAAATGAGATAATTTTTAAAAATTTTATTTATGACTAAATGTTAAAGAAATGAAAAATACATAAATTTGATAATAAAAAAAGTGTAAGGCATTAATTTCGAAGAAAAAACAAATTTCATTATTTGTGTGACTGTAGAGTTCCCAAATATGCTCCATCAAGTTTGCTTGAAGTTATTAATGAATTCTTCTTGTATGCATAACGCGTTTTATTTGCACATATGTAACAAAGTCGGAATGAGTACCACAAGATACTTCAACATTTGAAATGTTATTATCTACGTGATCATAATCAATATTGACATTACCACTAAATGTGACTCGTTCGTCTTCGACAATATAATGTATGTCGACATTATATCTTTTATTGTATTCATGTTTTAGATATGCGATGGACCACATATAATTGTGAATCCATATTTGAGCACACCAAATGCTCGTTCCACATTCTTTCTCAATGCTTCTTGACATTTTGCAAATCATTTTCTCCTTAGACCTTATGACATTAGTATGGTCTTCACAAATGTGGCCTAATTAGGACAAATAATTTTCTCCTCCCTCTCATCTTTGCGGCTACACATATTCCCCTTCACCTCCATCGTGGTCCACCCCTTCCCCTCCCTCATGGTCCACCCCCTTCCCCTACTATGTGACCCACCCCCTCCCCCCTTCCCCTTCACCGATATG
>PYAF01000519.1:88218-99850 GCA_007407185.1 Glycine tomentella | reverse complement strand
CTAGGGGAAGGTCTTATACTTAGTTTTTTGGTATACGGGGTAATCCATTCAGGCTTTTGGCCCCTTAATTCATGCTTCCCTTGAATTAAGGTGCCATAGGTTTTGGTATTGGGCTTAGGTTTTGTAAGGGTACTACTTGTACTGCTATTCTGTTACATATATATATTATATTTATCTTTGCTGATCAAAAAAAAAAAAACATTGTTGCAACTATAATAGAAACTAATAGGCGACTTTCAGGGGCCATTCTGATTTGCAAAATTAAGAAATTGATATTTTAATTCTGGCCACTTTTTATTGTATTTTATTTTTTTGAAATTTTATGGCATAATTTTCCTTATGACAACTTTCTTAAAGGACCGGCTGGTCTACCCTGTGACTCACTCTTAGTTGGCCATTTACTTGAACAAAATAATTTCTATCATGCATTTGGTTCATCATCTGTATAGACTGAATAGTTGTCTCCGCTTGCTTTTGGTTAACTTTAAATCATGAGGATAACTTATTCAAATTTACTATACATTTATTATTTCCTCAGTTCGGATTATCTGGAAACAATCCTCAGCGAAGTCATCCTTCCCAAATGTTGAGTGATCAGAGTATGAACTTTATCCTGAATATCTTTATCTTTTCATTTGTTAGTTGGGGATCATTGTCTGTATAGTCTGTCCTCTTTGAAAGGGTTGTGATGCAGCCTGGTGTGTCATTAATTCCATCTTCTATATGTGTGTGACTTATTACTGAATCATCACTGTGGAGTTTACCTTGCAGTGTTTAACATGGGAGGTGGCAATCCTGGTGGTATGATGCCCATACAGCAGCAGCAGCAGCAACAACATGGTTCACAAGCATTTGGTAGCATGGCATCAAATGCTCAGAATCTACAATCTGGGTTGGTGACACTTCAAAACACACAACAGAATCACCCCAATTTCTCTCAGCAGAGACAGCAAAATCCACAGTGATTAGGACTCGGCATGGATGGTTTTGGTTGAACCTTGTTGCTGTAGAAACATGGTTCACAAAAACTGAACCAAACTTTTTCAATTATTTTTGGGTTACCAAATTATTTTTAATTTTGTAAAAACAAGCTGAACTGAAAAAAAAAAAAAAAAAACTGGTTAGTCCAGTTCGGTTTGTGGGTTCATTGGATTTATACGGCAGGCTTGTATAAATACAATATTGCAAACCTATGTTAGAATTTAGAAAATAGTTTGTGAAGAGCGTAAAATGGCTGGTTGATTCAGAACTATTTGTAGGGACGATGATCGAAAAACCACGGCATCGTCGTTCATTGAGTCTTATTATTACCAAACCCAAACATGAAATTATGTATGGTATTGATTTCCTTCAATGATGATATGTCTCCTTCACTCCTATCCTTTCAACATTGGAAATCATGATTACGTCTAATTTCATATGAGCGACCATTTGAACCAAAAGCTTGGCCAATTCTTCATTTGATATCGCTGTGTTTGGAAAAAAAGATTTTAAGGGTGATATTTTTTAAGAGGACTTGAAATGGTTTATCAAAAAATGCTTTGTAAAGCAAACGCGAGTTTAAAAATCCCTAGGCATTTTCTATCTATTTTATTTGGATTTTAATAGATTCTTTTTAAGCTTTAATGCACAGCAGCACTGTTAAAAGAAATGCTAAACTGATGAAACGAGCTATCAGCACGGGTATCCAGAGAATAATGATGGGTAGAGAAGAGAAATAATAAGAGACACAAAATTATTAAATGAGAATACAGTTGGGAAAATGAAAACGGTCAAGGAGATTGAATGCCTAAATATATAATAACCACTGGGAACAAATTCTGTTGAACACTTGAGATGTTGTGTGTCGTTAGGATGATTCAAGGAAATTTGTTACAGCAACTGCAACATCTTTGTATTAACCATTCCAACCTGTTCTTATTCATGGAGAAAAAAAAAGAAGTGGTTAGTGTTATTCAACGAGAGGACGGAAAGCAAAATCAATTTCTGAGTTGCATGCAGTTGTTGTATATGGATCGTACGCACTTGCATGACTTACAAGTCCTTGAGGCATGGAGTCTTGGATTGGAATTGCTGGGGATCCAATGAAAATATTGATGATGGAACATTAAGGATCTTGTGCAGAATTAGGGGAAGATTGCCATCAGATGGGGAGGAAGGAACGAGCGAGAAAGGTGGGGAAGTAGTTGAAGATACTGAGAAGGAGTATGTCCGGTTGCCTGGGTCCAAAACTAATGGGAAGGGGAGAGGGAGGTGTAGGAGGTGATGAAGTCATTGTATGGTGGACTTGGACATACACATAATCACTCCAACTCACTTTCATTATACTAATTCATATATGCATGAAATGAACCTAACTAACAGTCATATGCCAAATTGCCAAGGAAAGTACCAACCATCAGCTACCTTGCATTCGATAGACTTTCAGCTTTGCCCCTTTTCCAATATGGAGAGAATTTGTATTAATACTTAAGTTTTGTATATAACAAACACAAAGATAGAGGAAAATATTATGTGATAAATTGATCAATATGTGAGATAGAGATATAAAAAAATTGTATGAATATGTTGAATGAACAAATGATCTTCTGTTTAAATGCCATTTCAATTATTTCCAGCATATTGTCTCTCTTTTCGTTTGAGTTGAAGATTACAAAACAAGAAGAAACTTCTGACAAAAAAACATTTATCATTTCAGAAAAAAATAATTGCTTTAGTTATTTAAACCAATCCTAGATAATAGCAGCACATCATATATATACGTACTCTTCATTTTTAGGCAATATATATACATAATCCTGATCCAATTTAGTGTGGACGTAATATATTCCTTTCCTTTTTTTTTAATAATTTTATAATTATTATATAAAAATTGTTGTAATTTTGAAGTTTAACTACAGTTCGATCCTTCTATTATTATTAACATGAATCCCTTAATAATTTCCCCCCTTAAATTCATTCCTGTTATTTCTTAAAATTATTAAAAATTTAATTCTATTTTCGACCAACATATTAAACCTACCTTAGACTGACTTATTAACTTGATATAAGTAAAGTGACTGACAGTCCAGATACATGGTGTTGACATGGTAAATGATTCATATAGTTTTCATGATCATCAAACTAGAGTTGTGCACTGACCTTCCAGCAATGGTTGGAAAAAGTTATTTATATAAGTCCGAATGTGACTAATAACAAGTGTTTGAACATGAAGACACGGATGAAGAGAGCCTGCCAAGTCCCAACAATAGTTAGAAATAGTCGTTGTCTTTTTAAGTTCTTTAAAGGAAAATGTTTATTAAATACCCAATTTGTTATCCAACACCAAAAAAAGAAAAGTTAAAAAAAAGAAATAAATGATAAGTCAGATAGAATTCATAATGTGATAAAAAAAAAAAGATGTTCATGAGATACTTAAAATAAATGATGATTTGTGTATCATTTACTATTCTTTAAATCATTATTGAGATTATTTTATTTTATTTTTAGAGTAATTGATGTAAACCACTTAATCCGTTTCTTTCTTATTCTAGTTTCATTGCGTCATTTATCCTCATATATTCCACAACACTACTCATCTTACAGAATTCTTAAAAAAAAAAAAAAAGATTCTTAGATGTTGGTCGACACATCCGTGCAGCAACAAAATCCTTATCTTATTATGTGAAGTCAGTTACAACTTTCTTCGATGTTATTGGTCTTCTCATTTAAAAACCAAATACGTACATTTTTTTTTCTCATCAAATTATATATATATATATATATATATATATATAAGAAAGGAAAAAGTTACAAGTAGTACATATAAAAAAATACAACCTATCAAACAAGCAAAACAGAACTATGGCTGGCTAATACATGCATTGTGCATGGATTAAAAAGCCAAAGATCTTGCTGAAGACAAGGCTCACACCCAACCACAAAAGGAATTCACTTCTGTTAAACCCTCCCCATAGTGCAGAAACCTTCCCTAATATGGCTAGACCAATAGTGGAAAGGGATATTAAATCCTTTCTCCAGGTTAGATAACCAGGACCAGCAGAAAAATAAGGCATCCTCCAGCAGCTTATGTCCATTGGAGTTGGCACCATGGAACACTATCCGATTTCTATGGGGCCATATGCACCATGACAAAGCTATCCACCACATCTGTCATCTCTTGGTCCTAAGATCATTGGGACCACAATGGGCGTGTTGTAGGAAATGTTCTTTTGGGTTTATCGGGAATACCCCTTGAATGTCTATCCAATCCACCGACTCCCACCATAACGGCATAATCTTAAAGCAGACATATATTATTCACCATGAGATCTCTCAACAACTTTCTCTATTGTCATTCTTGATCTTCCTCTTTCCTTTATAACAAAGACTAATAAAAACCATGCAAGCAACTACTTCCTCAGTCATGCTTCCACTTGCCTTTGTACTCTCCTCCTTTGGCCTTCCAACGGCACATCCGTACCAAAGTGTGAATTCCGCTTACAAACCAGCCTTCACCAACCCTTTACTACTATTCTTCAGATTGCGCTACCTGCATTGATCAGCATCACCATCCACTAAACCCTAAGTCTAACATACCAGAAGGCAAAGGTGTCTCCACTATATCAAAACCAACTGAACACAATTAAACAAATTTTTGAAATAGCATTAATTTTTTTTTTTTTTGATAGGCAGAAATAGCATTAATTTGGCTGATGTTCACCAATAAAAAGTTTCGCAAGAACACAGTATACCTCCTCACAAATTCATCATCCATGTATCTAGAAACAATTATTATAACATTTTCCATTACGTTTTTCTATGCAAATACCATGGAAATTTGCTCCATAATAAAGAGAAGTACACTATTCTCAAATTCACCAACATCAATACAGAAGTGTTGAAAGCAAAGTAGCAAACAAAATCTACTTTACAATATAATCAGAAATGCATCAAACCTGCTAGCAGCTTGAAGACATCATTTTCAAATTATTATAGTCTTGAAGCAGATATAAGCATTAACGAACCATCCAAGATGATAAAGCAAACAGATAACTTATTTGTGGCAAATAAATTCAGACTGTACCTGAGAGAGACTGACACCAATGAAGAGAGTAATATCGAAGGTATCCCTTGCAACATCATATACGAACAATGTGACAAAGCACACAACTGATGTAACACAAGATAGTGAAAGCATAAAAAATACTGCCAACAATTCACTTTGTTTCCACAGATATTGAAAAAAGTAATCAAAGCTTCCATTATAAACTAGTATATAATGTATCTAGAAAGATTACACCTTTCCGCAGCCTTTTTCTCGCTATCTCATTCCAGCTTATATCAAGATAATATATGGAAGAGGCTGGATCCATAAACAATACAACTACTTTTCTGCAGTCTTTCTTTTGTGCAAGCTATCCGCGAGAAACAAATTATTGCATGAAAGCAGCAATCTTTTGGCCATACTACTATAATCACAAGGCAGGTAAACTTAGTCAGGGATCAGGGATGCAAAACAGACTTACAAATTTGAGGCTAGCTATAAAACATATTATCAAAGATACAATGAAATATTAAAATCTGAAAAGTTACAATTAAACATGACATTAAAATATGTCACCGTTAATAAAATGTCTGCAAGCTTGCTGAAAAATCAAGGACCAAAAAATTAGGGGAGGTAGGGATAAGTTCCATAAAGATAACACTCATCCCTCCCCCCCTTCCTTCACAGAAAACATACAAAGAAAAAGCATAAGATTTACTAATTATTACCAGGATGTGGATAGATTAATGAATTTCATGGTATAGAAATTGAATGAACCCTTCAAGCAGAAGTGAGCTACATGGCAAGCATAAGAGATCAACCAACTGAAGCAGCTACATCTGACAGATCTTCAGAACTGGATGTATCCAGAATTGGGTTCCACTCTGTATTAGCTTCTGCTTGATGTTTATGTTTTGCTTGTACACCATCAGCATGCCTGTCAAAGTTTAACGCATGCAATGCCTTGGCAGATAATAACCTCAAATCTCTTATCTCAGCCAACAATTTTAAAAGAGAAAGATGAGTATCTGATCTACATATATATTTACATAAGTTGGAGAAATTTCTGCCACTCAGATATATCCTTGAATCAATCATCTCTTGTAGTATCTGTTTTATCATCTGGAGATCTCTTTCTTTACAAAAAGTGAACAGAATCATATTATAGGTATGAACACTAGGTTTCAGACCATTGTCCTTCATCTGGTCATACAATGTGCAAGCCTCTTGAGTTCTTCTACCTCTAAGAAGTGCACAGATGCCAACTGTGTATGCTACAGTGTCGAGTGGATATTTATTCATTACTGCAAATCTAAAAACACTGGCAGCCTTGTGAAACTGTCTGGTCTTTATAAGACCAGCTGTTATTGCAGTATGGATGTGAGCATCAGTGTCATGATAACTCATTACAACACCACGGTACACATTAACTGCTTTATCAACTCTTCCCGCACCACAGAGTGCACTTAGTAATCCAGCAAAAGTATATTTATCTGGCACAAAACCTTCATCAATCATATGGTCATAGAATCTAACAGCAAGAGAAGGAAGGCCGGCCTTAGTAAGAGAGCTTAAAAGAGCATTACAGAACACTAAATCAGCATCTATATGTCTGGAGACTGAAACTAGTTTAGGTAAGAGATAAAACATTCTGGAGTGACAAATTGTAGATAACAATGAAGAAAAGGTATAAGAATCAGGCTTTAAGTTTCGCTCTGCCAAACTAAGAAAAACTTGAATTGCGTCCTGGCACCTTCCAGCCTTTGAAAGACAATCAATTAATACATTACAAAGAATTAAATCCGGAGATTGGCCAGAAGATAACATGACATTAAACAAACGAAAAGCAGGGGTTGGCATGTTAGATTGCATAAAAGCCTTAAATAAGGTGGTATATGTTACAACATTAGGAGAACAACCTGTTTGAAGCATATTGTGGAAGAGGTTGGTAGCAAGATGAAGGCGGCCGAATTTACAGTAGTTATGGATGAGAATGGTCCAAATATTGACAGAGAAATTGATCCCGAGAGCGGTCATGAGAGCGAGGAGCTGATAAGCCTGCGGGAATGCATTAATCTTGCAGAGAGAATTGAGAAGCATCTGAAAAGTGAGAGGAGAGGGAGAATAGCCGGCCCTGAGCATAAGTCTGAGCATACGAGCGATGTGAGGGAGATTGAGATTGAGATTGTTGTTGTTTAATTTAGAAAGATGGAGGAGCGCAATGTGGAAGGTGAAGAAATTAGGGGGATGAGTGTGGTTGAAGAGAGAGAGAGTGAGAGCGAGATGGGAGTGACCGACCCTAAAGAGAGAGTCCATGAGCAAATTACGAGCAAAGGTGTCGGGGACAAAAGCGTAAGAGGCTTGCAAATGGTGATAAGCCTCCAAGAGAATCGCATACATACCCGCACGCGAGTAAATCCTCAACAGCACCAACTGAGATTTAGGGTTTGTGAGAGAGGCGCAGCCGATGGTCTCCAAGTGAGAGAGAATGGATGGAACGGTGTCGTAGCGGTGAGTGAGGCGACGGAGCACAGGAACGATGCGATCGAAGGCGACGGAGTCATGGCGGCGGCGTTGGGCTGACCAAAGGAAAAGGGAGAGGGCAATCAAATCAGATGGACATCTCGACAATGTCTCGCTGTTCACTGTATTCCTCTTCCTCCATTTCGATGATGAATGCCATGAGCGACACAAACACAAATACCCTTCCACTACTACTTTTTGCGTTCTTCTATATCTCAACTCTGTTCCCTTTGATGTCCACAACCAACTCCATATCATTTCCCTCGAAATCAAATCAATTCAAAACCCTAGTTCACTCACTCACGCATATTTCCTACATTTAGCTTTTAACTCCACACTTCCCCCCTTCATTCTTCTATTAAAAAACAAAATAAATTAATCAGAAAATCACTATAAAATATCTTTAATTAATTTAAAATATTTAAATATTTAAAATAAATTTTAACAATAACACGTGTCATTATTAGAAAATAACAACAACTTATTTAAATTAAATATTTTTTTTTGGTACAAGTAAGAAATAAAAACAACAGAAAGCAAAGAGGACGGTTGGCGAGGATAATGGCTATAACCCATTCTTTATCATCTTGGCAAGTCAGAATTCACCTAGACTTGAACCCCAGTCGCCGCCATACTTCTTTCGAGTGGGGGCAATCCATGTAGAATGGTCTCCTCCGGTGCAGAGCATCGAGTGCAAGCTGCAAAGGGAGATAAATTGCAAGCAAAACGCTTGTTGTTGGTTCGCAACGCAACACAAAAAGCTTGCCAAAGGAAGAACCGGATTTTCTCTGGAGCAGCAACACGCCATATCCTCTTCCAGATTGGGTTAGCCGCGGTAGGGCGACCAAGTTACCAACTATAGGCAGATGAAGCTGTATAGAACCCTTGAGCCGAACCGAGCCACATTATAACATCAGCCCCCATAGGAATAGTAGGGACTGGAACCTTGTTAATTTCATCAATCACAAGCTGAGGGAGTGGAGTATAAAGTTGTTGAAGATTCCAGCCTCCTTGTTGCCATAGGTCCGCAAGACAAAGGTTAGAATCATGAATTTGCACAAAAGGAACTCGGTGACAAATGGGCCCCGTTCCTAACCAATTTGAGTACCTGAATACTTCTCCAGATATAGGAGGCATCCCGAGACGCAGGAGGATTCAAAATGCTACCACTTGGTAGGTATTTATGCGAGATGACTTCAACCCAAGGTTTATCAAAGTTCTGGAAGAAGTCTCATATTAACTTGCCCAACAAGACACATTCGTTGCTCGAGAGTCTCTCATACCCAAGCCACCAGCAAACTTAGGTTTCGTAATATCACTTCAACTAACCATATTCCATGACCGAGAAGAGGCTGACTTGTGCCAAAGCATGGTTCTACAAGCGTGGTCAATAGAATTACAAACCCCTTGGGGAATCCAAAAAGGTTGCATGGTATATGTTGGGATAAAAGCAAGTAGGGATTTAGCTATACAGAGCCTACCTGCCCTATTCAAAAGCTTTGTCTTCCAAGAGGCTAAGCGACCTTGTATCTTAGAGAGCACATGTTGAAAGTCCATCTTAGTAACACAACCCATTAAGGGGCGATAACCAAGATATTTACCAATCCAAGAAGCGTGTCGAATACCAAGAACTGCAGCTAATTCATCTCGTTGTCTTGCATCAACACCTTTAGAGCAAACGAATTTGGACTTTGCAAGATTCACTTTCAAACCAGATTCCGCACAAAAGAGTTCTATGGTTGTGGATACTCGTTGCATTTGATCTGCCGTTGCTTTGCAAAAAAAGTAACACATTATCTGCAAAAAATAAATGTGATATCGGAGGACCACCTCTAGAGATAGAAATAGGGGGCCATTCATTATTCAAGACCCTCTGATTAAGGGGAACTCTGATGGGGCTGCTCGTGGGTGTCCGGGCCCAGCAGCTTGTGGGGGCTTGTTTCGTGATCATCTGGGCAAGGCTCTAGGTACTTTCTTCTTTAATATCAGCCCTTCAACAGCCTTTGTGGCAGAGCTTTGGGGTGCCGTTATTTCCATTGAAACAGCTTGCAGCAAAGGTTGGTCCGAGTTCTGGCTGCAGTGTCACTCAACCTTGGTTGTCCAATCCTTCTTGTAACATCCCGTGTGCACCCGGCGTATTAACATTATACAATATCAGAGTAACGCAGCTTGCTTGAAAAAAAACAGTAAAGGAAGCATAAATCCGTCATAATATACAGTACTTTATCCATATATGGTGAATTACTGTCATATACAGGCCAATTTTCTCAAAATTATACAAATGACCCCTCAGGGTATCAAAATACAACCAAAAAGCAAAATGGGAGTCAACAAGCTCCAGTCATCTAGGCCTAGGGTTGTCTTTACACTATTCCAACTCAGGCCTCTTGCCTTGGGATTTCTCAGTAACTGTAGTCTCTGCACCTGCAACATAATCCCCAAATAGGATGAGATAACAATCTCAGTAAACTCAGGGTTCTCAGAGGTTTCCCTCCCCCTGATTCACTTTCCAGCATATCATAGCAAATATGTCCTTCATATAACAAAATGAAAATCACATCAAGTCACAACCTCAACCTAATATATATACAGCAACACATAATGCCTGAGAGAGATCATCCACCTCTGTGGGTACATTCCCTCAGGACTTCCCATTAAGTACCTGAATAGGATCATCCATCACTGTGGGTACATCTATTCAGGACTTACCGCTCAATACCTGAATAGGATCATCCACCACGTGTGGGTACGTCTACTCAGGATTTACATGAACGTCTATGGATTATCCTAAGGGAGATCATCCACCTCTGTGGGTACGTTCCCAAAGGGTCCATAGTTCCTTAGTCTACTGGCCAGCAGATTACAAACAATCACACATCATAATTATCTCATAACATAGTCCATGCAATAATACACTACACTAGTGTAATCAGCGTCATCATAATAAGCAATATAACTTACACTATCTCAAAGTAATCAAATCACACCCTATCTCAGGGTTGAGCTAGCACTCAATTGCCAGCAATCATTAAACCATCTCATCAGAATTCAATACACATTCAGTATCACAACATCATAGAATATCATAATACAAGCCATATCAAACAATCACCCATGTTGGGTGCAGTGAACACAAGCAGGGAAACAATCCCTGAAAACACTGAGCTTACCTGGTCTCAGCTCAGAATCAGCTCTCCTAGTCTCGTGGTGACCACCACCAGTGCTATGCGTCTCACGCCCTACAATAGGCATGAAATAAACAATCAGAAACGGTGTTCAACCGTTTATATGGAAGGTAACACCCTCCCTTTCATAATCAGTTCAAAATCCTCTAACTTAAGGTTTATCTTAGCCCAACTTCTACTAGGCTATACATTGACCCTCATTGGTCTGCCTCAGTCTCATCAAGGCCTCAGAGTTCCTTTAGAACTTTATACAACTCAATGTAAAGCTGTACTACAATCAAGAATTCACATTGGTTCAACTCAGCCAAAACACATATATAATCACGTTTTCACCGATTATTTGGCCTTATGAATAACTTTTGTAAAGGTACTTAAGTTAATTCAGGCCCTAACATTGCTCATTCACACACACTTTTTCCTTCTCAGAGCCAAACTCAAACATCATCACAATTACATTTTCAACATGCCATATGGCTCAGAACAACCTCCTGACTACATCTCCCTAAAGAACCTAAACCTAATTCCAGCCCTATCAATACTTGGTTACTATACATCCAATCTCCATTTCACAAATTAAACGGTTAAAACATGAGTTTCTTACCTCAGATCAATAGAGGAAAGCTGGAGAAGTCTTTCCCGTCACTCATGTGCTCTAAACCAATTCTTTTTCCTCTAAAAAATTCAACCTCTGAGGAAACTCAAGGGAATAGGAGTTTTCTCACAATTCTCACACCCCAAGGCTGGATTCTGGCTCTCCAAGGTTCTAATCAAGTTTAGAGGTGATTAGGAGGTGTTTTAATGGATTATGATGAAGATATGAAGCTTTTAAGGTGCTCTAATGGCTGCCTGGCTCAAGGAGGAAGAGGAATAGTGATTTTTCCCCAAAAATCGCGTAAAA
>PYAF01000519.1:58561-88118 GCA_007407185.1 Glycine tomentella | reverse complement strand
GTTTAGAGGTGATTAGGAGGTGTTTTAATGGATTATGATGAAGATATGAAGCTTTTAAGGTGCTCTAATGGCTGCCTGGCTCAAGGAGGAAGAGGAATAGTGATTTTTCCCCAAAAATCGCGTAAAATGGCCTTTTATAGGCCTCTTCCGTGCCTTCCACGCTGCCAGCGTGGCTTCCCACGCTCCTGGCGTGGGTTTCAAGTGAAAAATGGCTTTCTGGAGCACTTCCCACGTCCCTAGCGTGGCTTCCTATGCTCCTGACGTGGGCTACAGTAATTGCTACAGTAAATTATTATTATTATTATTTTTTATTTATTTATTTATTTTTTTTTTTATTAGAAACTAGGGTTATTATACTTCTCAGACTCATCTATTGTCCCTTGGAAAATCAGAAACCGCTGGATTAATTGTTTGTATATGGCTTCTCATTTATCTTTTCGCATTTCCCACATTTGTAGATAAGGGAATGGTTGCGCCGACAAATTGGCGTCTTATAGTAAACTCTTTCACTTGGTGGGACTCAATTCCACCCTTATGTATAGCTGACTACAATAGCTACAGATTTTGTTGATAGCAGCTCCTGGCATGGGTCTTGGCTTTAGTGGCCCCTGTTTTTGTATTTTCTTTTGGTTATCTAATCTATTTGCGGCTGGTTGAGGATGGGCGGGGGGATGGATGCCAACATAGTTGGGATGCACCTCCCGCTCATGACTGCAACTTTGCTCTTTACAAAAAAACTACTCATCTTGTGTCATTTTCTGGCAGCAAGTATCTACTATTATAAAATAATTCTCCATGCTTTAGATTTTTGAATGATATAACCATGGTATTGTTCAGTGCAAGTTTCAATTTTCTTTGATCATTAGATATGACAAATAAAAGAAAATTGTGATTTCCTGATTTCTTCAACTGCATCATGAGTCATGACCACTCCATAATTGTTACATTGCATCAACAGAAAAGTGAAACAGGAACCTTGTTTCTCACCTGGAGTGATTGAATGATTGAGGTGTCGTTTTGTTTATTATCTAGTAATTTGATCTGTTGATGCTCTGCAGGATAATGTACTTGATGAAGTTAGGTCTTTCAGAGAAAGACATTGCATATATGGTACGTACATTTTCTCCTCTCCTTGGTACAGTATAGAGGCGGTTCTTAGACCAAAAATAGAATTCCTCGTGAACTCAATGGAGAGGCCAGTAAGAGATGTGGTGGGTTACCCTAGGTTTTTAGCTATTCACTAGAGAAGAAGATAACGCCAAGATATTGGGTGTTGAAAGCAAGGGATATCAAATGTAGCTTAAAGGATATGCTGGGAAAAAACGATGAAGTATTTGCTGCTGATTTATGGGTATCGGAAGGATGCTCGTCTGCTCTCCTATGTCTTCTAATGATAGCCGATAAATATAATAGAACTACTGTGTTTTTCGGTGTCATCTCCCTTTTAGAAATTCATCTTATCATAGCGGATTCTCCCGTGTCCTATGTAATCATTTTCAAAATCATAGAAATTCTTTCAATTACAGTAAAAATCAAATGAGTTTTTTTAGAACAAAAATGTGGGCAACAAATGAGATTAATATAATTAGTCGAAATGAGAAATTAATATATAATTAGTCTATGTGCGTTTATATATTCGGTGCTCATTTTTACAACCTAACTCTATTCACTACTCTTTTAGGTGTTCGGTAGAGGATAAACTTTTTATTTCTTGAAATTTTTAGATTAAAGTGAGAATCTTAATTTTTCATGTTTATATGATGATATCTATTTTTTAAAAATTAGAGATTCCTGAAAAAGAATGTTCTATTGAAAAAAAATTAGTTAGGTTTTTCACAACTTTTTTCATGGGAGTAAGAATCTAACTTCCCTGACTTGGAGGAAAATTTTAATTATATGGAAATATTACATTATCCTTTTTTAAGAACAGAATATCCACACCCAGGATTCATCGTTATCCAAAAACATATCTCTAATTTTGAATGCTGTATTTATCCACGTAATTTTATTTTTTTTATTTTTAAATTTGCAAAATAATATTTCTTTATCTTTATCTTTAGAAAAACTGTAGATCTCCAACTACTTTATTATAATTATGAATAATATTATTATTCAACATCTAATGTCTGATGGTAAACTATAATAATATTTCAACCAAGTCAAACATCATAATTCATATAAAAAATAATTTAAATTTAGCTTTGTTGGATTTTCTTTTGCAAATGCTTTTTTATAAATAAATTTATTTAAATATTTTAATTAAATTAGGTAAGTTTCTAATTTGTAATAAAATTTGAGTAAAAATATTTAATGAAGTTATTTTAATCAATATATATTTTTAAGAAATTCTTTATATAACCAAGAAAGTGTAGCCAAACATGGAAAATTTTAATTCCCAGGAAATAAACTATGACTAATCAAATGTATCTTAACCATTTTTTAAGAATTGATTTTTTCAGTAATCATAATTATTGAGTATGAAAAATATTTCTTCTACCAAATGCCTCCTTAAGATAATGTGACTCATGATGAGTTTAAATTCATGATGAACAATGTGATAAAATGTTCTATACTAAGAATGTGTAAAAAAAATTCAAAATTCTACAATAGTGTCTTTCTTTGTAGTTATTTTTGTTGATCATACCAAAAATAGTAATTAATTTTCATCAACAACCATGAACGCACATAAGATAAATATTTCTATTCTAACACAATTTATTTTATATTTAAGGATCAATCAAGATTCAAATCTTGGATCACTTGGTTAGTAGACACATAATGCTAGAGTTGCTCTAGTTGTTGATAAATAATAAACAAAAATTGTTAATAACATTGTCTTTCTTTTTATGATAACTATTAAGTATATTTTGTATTTTCAAGACATTAAACATATTTTCTATTTAATAATTTCTTTTAGAGAAAATATGACTATTTTTAGGAAGATTAACAGAAAATAAATAAAAATATAACTTGCACGTGTATGTTTTAGTGATTAGTTAAAGTTTTACTAAAATATGTTTTTTTTCCAATTTTTGTCTTTGCAAAATTTTTCATATGTTTTTTTGTCTTCAAAAAATTAAAATATGATTTTTTGTCTCAGAAAAATTTGGAACAATCCAAATCTATGCTACATTTTTAATTTAAATTTTAAAATGCAATTTATGGAGGCTAGAAACCACCAGAAATTCCATATTTATTTTTAAAAAAGCAAGAATATAAAATTGAAGAAAAAATAAAATAAAAATACAAGAATCAGTTATCACCACCGCGACTCGAACACCATCACCATCGCACCTCGAACCAAACGGCCACCACCTCTAACCCTCAAATAAAATATAAACGCACACAAGCATAAAAAATTATCTATTAGAATAATGTCATTGCTTGAGCATTGTCGCATCGCATCTACCGCACCACCCACCTCTCTCTTGTTCCTCGCCACCGCCATCTTTGCTGCATTTTATTGCAACTGCAAATATCAATAAGCACAGTCATTTGCAGTGCAGTACCATTTGTAAGGGTTGTAGTCGAGGCAGAGGAACGAGAGTGTGAGCTTCACAAACCTCTTGGTGCGTTTGGAGGCTGCGCTTGCAACTATCATGGTCGGAGAGGGATTTGTCATCACGTCCTAACCAACGAGGTGTGGTGGGGCAACAGATCTGTCATCAATTCTTAACCAACTCTCTGACGACGGCAACAATGAAGGCATGGCTGGGGAGAGAAAGAAGGAAGAGAGGCAGAGGGTGGTTGGGTCGAGAAGGGGACATGGGTTTTTTGAGACTTGAGAAAGAGAAAAAAAAAGAAGGGGACATGGGTTTTTTGAGACTTGAGAAAGAGAAAAAAAAAATTTGAGTTACACATGTCTGGTTTTTAGTGGACAAGTATTAGACACGTGGGTTGTTACACAACCAAGCCTAATTTCGAACCAAGAAATCACATTTTAATTTTTCAAAGATGAAAAACATAAAATATTTGCATGGACGAAAACGAACTTTGGATATTTTATAGGAATGAGAAACGTTTTCGTTTTAAAATTTTGATACAATAAAAAAATAAAAGCATAGCTTTGTTAAGAAGTGAGTTTCTGCCTGGACAAAAAGCTTCTAGCCCTCTTCCAGTCGGTTAAAAGTGTCATGAAGATAATGCCTTTTTTTTTCCCATTAGGAAAGATAAAAAGTAGAAGAAATTTACAATCTAAAAGAAGACACCCTCAAGGCATCCCCTAGCAAAAGAGATCCAAGTTGGAAAGAACATGTGTCCCATGTAACCAAACTTGTAAACTAGGATATCAAAATCATAATTTTACACTAGTCATATAATTAAATATTTCAATATTTTATTTTTAAAAATTCTAAAAATATATATATATATATATATATATATATATATATATAATGACATTAAATAAGATCAAGCATGTAATAGTCGTGTATTCAAGCTTTATTATGAACCAAAAGTCCAATTTTCTCAGATAATGAAGAGAAGGGGGTGAGGAGTGTTGGTATCAAAAGTATGTAAGCGTGCACATTGCCTATCACAGAGCAACAATCACGGTAGTTTCGGATTGGGAATGGGATTGGTTTTAGCGAGGATATCAAATATAAGTAGAAAGTATCTGATGAACCAGCTTCAAAAATTCCTCAAATTGGTTACTTGGATTTGAGAAACTTGGCAAGTTTTTAATTATAACTAATCCATCGGGAAAGGAGAATTGTATAATGCAGCCAGTTGTTCCTTTTTCACCCCCAAAAAAGAAAAACCATTGTGAACAAAATTTCTTTCATTTACACAAATTTTCCGCTACATATACAAATACTTATTGCATGAAATCACTTTAAAGTTTCAGAGGTCTCCGCATCAAATGAAATTCCACTCACCATTATATCATCGATGGGAAATCATCAGATAAGAAGCAAAAAATCTTCATCCAAGGTAATCCACGATGGTGATCACATAAACCATGAAAAACTTCAGCCTTAGTCCTTGGAACAATATTGTTCTTTCCTTAATCCCATGCTCATTGATCTGGTCTTGCTGAAAAAGTGTTTAAAATTCAGGGGAAAATGCAACAAAAACAAATAGCTTTTATTCGCAATCAAAAACATGGGATTTATAACAAAATATTAGATAACCAAAAATGTCAATTTTTTGCCAAAAAGAGTTATGATTATTGACACTTGGACACATGCGTAGTTTCTACTACTTTGACTTATCTAATAACCGTCCTCAATTTTTTTTTAAAAAAAATATATAAATCTCATGCATGCTTCCCATTTGTGGTTAGAGAAAACACACCATGTTTCCGGATTTGAACTCATGACCAACAAGTCACTAAGACACAACTTTACCGCTGTGCCAAGGCATGCCCTCTACGTGCCATGTTATATATTCATAGGAAATAGTAGTACATAGTAGATACAACTGAGAGAGGGCGAACCCTTACACAATGGTAAAATTGTGTCTTGGTGACTTGTTGGTCATGGGTTCGAATACGGAAACAACCTCTTTGCATATGTAAGGGTAAGGTTGCGTACAATATCCCTCCCCCTTACCTGCGCATAGTATGGAACCTCCGGACAATGGGGTACGTAATTTTTTTTTTTAGTAGATACAACTGAGTCATTGTTGACTCAGTATAGCTCAGTATAAGAGTTAGTTAGTTTATCTAACTGCTTCTGCAGTTCGAATGCTCTATATAAACCATTGTGTAATTCTATTGTAACTAACTGATTCATTAATACAATAACAGATTTCATAATAGTTTTAGTTTTCTCTCTCATCTACATGGTTTTCTACAAGGTATTCAAAGCTTCCTAAAGCCTTCAATCATTCGATCCTAATTTTTTCATTTCCGCAAGCGCACACTCATCGTGCATTTGGTTGTTTGTGTGATTCCAGTGAATCCGCAACTTGTTCCTTTACTTTGATTGTGGTTTATTTTCCAATCAGTAAGTTTGTGTTTCTCCGATCAGCATTTGGTTCGTGTTTGGATTCTGATTCTTTTTTGGTTGAGCTTTGTTTTCGATCGCGATTTGTTCTTTATCGCACGAGTTTTTTGTTCGATCTTCTCAGTTCGCTTCTTCTCTGATCGCGATTTTTAGTTGCAACTTCTCTGTTTGTGGCTTTTCTGTTCGGTCTTCTCTGATCACGGTTTCTCTAATCGTGATTTCTCTGATCGCGACCTCAGGATCAGTTTTTAAGCTTGTGTTTTCTTGTGATTGTTATGTCATTGTCACCAATTAATGCAGTTCCAGTGACTGGAGGTCCGGCAAACTCCTCCTCTGGTGCCGCAAACAATTTTGCATATCATGTTATGGCCAAACTTACAGATGATAATTTCCTTCTTTGGAAGCAACAAGTCGAGCCAATTCTAAAGGTCCATCGATTTCAGAGGTTTATTGTAAGTCCACAAATACCTCCAAGGTATTTGACACAAGAAGATGCAGACATGAATAAGGAAAATCCAGCATACGCAGCATGGGAATATTAAGACCAATCACTGCTAGTTTGGCTTCAATCATCCTTGTCCGAGGCGATTCTGTCGAAAGTCGTTGGATGTGTTCACTCACATCAAGTTTGGGAGAAAATACATAATCATTTTCATGCTAAAACAAAAGCAAAATCAAGATATCTTAGCACAGAGCTAAGGAATACAAGGAAAGGAGAACGATCCATAGGTGAATTTCTAACTCGGATCAAAACAATTGTAGATTCATTACTAGCCACTGGACAAACAGTTTCTGTCCAGGAACAGATAGATGTTATTCTGGAATCAGCAGTAAGATTGATCTGTTTGAATTTGAGGAAATACAATCTCTTCTTTTGGCTCAAGAATAGGGGCTGGAAAAGCTAAGAGAAAGTGTTGAAGCTCCTGCACTGAATCTAACTCGAGCTCAAACAGAAAAGGCATAGGATACTGATTCAGAATCAGCACCTCAAGTGCAGCTTACTCAACATAATGATGGAGGCAGGTCTTCCAATTCCAGAGGATGAGGTGGCAGATCAGGATATGGCTATAGAGAAGGAAGAAATTATGGAAATAATGATAGGTATAAAGTGCAGTGTCAAGTCTGCTACAAATTTGGACATGGTGCAGCTGACTGTTATCACAGATTCAATCTGAATTATATCCCTCAGCAGTATAATCAGAATTATTATGGGAATCAGAACAGAAACTACTCCTATCAGAGGTCTAACTCTCAACCTCAAAATAATAATACTCAGCCACAGAATAGTGCACAAGGTGCTCCACAAACCTACTTGGCTAATGTTAACCCTTCTCAGCAATCACAGAATTGGTACATTGATTCTGGAACAACTCATCACATCACTGCCTCTCCATAGAACTTGGTGAATGAGGTTCCAACCTCGGGCAATGAGCATGTTTTCCTTGGCAAGGGTCAAGGTTTGCCTATTATTTCCACTAGTTCAGCAGTTTTTCAGTCTCCTTTTGCCTCTAATGTTAAATTAACTCTAAATAATCTATTGCATGTTCCTCACATAACTAAGAACTTAGTGCGAGTCAGTTTGCCAAAGATAATAATGTCTTTTTTGAGTTTCACTCATCTCATTGTGTTGTTAAATCTCCGGTTGATGGTTCCATATTCCTTAGAGGTACTCTTAGGCAAGATGGCCTCTATGTCTTCTCAAATCTTCTACATCCTTCTGTCAAGTCCACTGTTGGAGGTGTTGCTGCCTCAGTTCACATGTCTTCGTTTTCAGTCCTGTCTTCTAATTGTAATAATGTCAGCACTAGTGAAATCAATACTGGTAACTCTAGTTTAGTTTCCCTTTGGCATAACAGACTAGGTCATCCTAGTTCTGTTGTTGTAACTCATGTTCTTAAGTCTTGTAATATTCCTCGTTTCAATAAAATGACAGAAGAATTGTGTACTGCCTGCTGTATTGGAAAATCCCACAGACTTCCCTCTCACCCCTCTAAATCTGTCTATTGTGATCCTCTTGAGTTAATATTCTGTGATCTATGGGGCCCTGCACCTATGATTTCTTCTAAGGGTTTCGATTACTATGTATCCTTTGTTGATGCTTACAGCCGTTACACTTGGATCTATTTTTTAAAACAGAAATCTGAAACCCTCTCTATGTTTAAACAATTTTAAAGGCTTGCTGAATTACAGTTTAACTAGAAAATTAAAAGTATTCAAACTCATAGAGAGGGCGGGGGGGGGGGGAGATGAGTTTAGGCCTTTTAGTCAATATCTTAATCAATTAGGCATTCATCATAGGCTTATATGTCCTCAAACTCACCATCAAAATGGTGTAGTAGAAAGGAAACATAGGCACATTGTTGAAATGGGTTTGACTCTTTTGTCGAAGGCTTCTATGCCTCTTTCTTACTGGGATCATGCTTTTCATACAGCAGTTTACCTAATTAATAGACTTCCTTCTGCTTATCACAAAAATACCACTCTATATGAGATGATTTTCAACAAATATCCTGAATACTCCTTTCTAAAGGTGTTTGGGTATATGTGTTTTCCTCATCTAAGGCCTTTTCACACACATAAACTTGATTTCAGGTGAAGTCCATGTACTTTTTTGGGATATTCACCTCATCATAAAGGATATGAATGTCTTGATTCAAAGGGTAAAATTTTTCTGTCTAGAGATGTCATTTTTTATGAGTCCAGCTTTCCTTTTTCTGTTGCTAAGCCTCAAGTTACATTTCCTCCTTCTAGTGTTCCTTCTCAATTACTTCCCCTTGGCGTCCTTCCTATACCTACTGCTCATAATAACTCTAATCATTCCATAGAGTCTAACAGCCAATTATCACAACCCGTTGAGTCGAATACTCCTCAGATTGTTCCCACTGAACAAACTGCATCTCCTGTTCCAGCCAATATTGAGTCCAGTCAGTCTAATACTCTCCACTCCTCCTCCTTAACCTCAAAAACACACATCCTATGCAAACTAGATCAAAGTCAGGGATTGTACAGCCTTGGTTACACCCTACTTTGCTTCTAACTACTGCTGAACCTACCTCTGATAAACATGTTCTTTCTTCTCCTGAGTGGAAGGAAGCTATGCAGCAAGAGTACAATGCTCTTATGGCCAATAATACTTGGTCCTTGGTCCAGTTACCTTCAGGCAGAAAATTGATTGGCTGCAAGTGGGTTTTCAGGGTAAAACAGAATCCTGATGGCTCTATCTTGAAGTATAAAGCTGGGTTAGTGGCCAAGGGATTTAATCAAAATCCCTGGTCAGGATTATTCAGAAACTTTTTCACCTGTTGTGAAACCTCTCACAATCAGATTAATGCTGACTATTGCTCTCACTCATCACTGGTCTACTGAGCAAATTGATGTGAATAATGCTTTTCTTAATGGCTATTTGGAAGAGGTCTACATGGTCCAGCCACCTGGATTTTCTGATTCTGATAAAAGTATGGTCTGCAAACTCAAGAAAGCTATCTATGGGAATTCTTACAATTTGGATCTGAAACTAAATCAACCCTAAAAACTAACTCATATAGTGAGGGTTGCCCTCCATAATTATATACATTATCCAGACACTATCTCTACTCAATGTGGGAGTTGAATTTTTCTCAATAGGAATATCTTAGAATTTGGGTTTAAGCCTAACTCAACCTCAAAACCAGCTAGTAGAGGACTGCCCAAGTTTTATAAGCTTTATTGAATTCATATCTCTAGTCGACGTGAGACTAAACCACCACCCTTGAGGCTGGCAATTAAGGCAGCCCCCAAAGAGTTCACAACTAAGGCGGGTTAGAGGTAACTGCAATTAATGCAGCTTTCCAACACTCACCCTCACATCCAGGGCTACTAGCCTTGAGCGTGGCAAATGTAAGTAGCCCAATATGAAACTAGGGTAAGCTCTAACACAATCTTAGAATTTGAGTTTGAGCTTAACTCTGACTCAAAATTGACTTGTAAGGTGAAGATTAGTCAAGTTTATAAGCTCTATTGAAGCTATATCTTTGGTCAATGTGGGACTAAACCACCACCCTTGAAGCTTCAACTAAGGTAGTTTTCCAACAGAATACCATCTGTTTTTTCAGTAAAAAGTGAGAGTTGAGTAAAGCTAGAAAAGAAAACCTAGAAGAAAGACTTTATATTTGTTATCAAGGCTCCACACAATATCATTTTCTTGGCATCCTTGCATTCACATAAAAGAAGATAAATCATATAAAATTAGTAAGCATAGTAGAAGTTTACCACTTTTTGTCTTGGGTGGCTTGGTACTCCCACTAGCAACAAATGAGGAAAATGGCCTTTTAGCAGAAACTTTTGGTGATGTCTCATCCTTCTTTGCAGATATCAAAGATGAGTAAAGAATAGCATCAACAGCTTCACGCTGCTGTTTCCGTTTTGAAATTTCATCAACTTTACTTCGATTAGGTGCAGTACCTTGATCAAGGAAATCTCTCTCTTTGTGACAACCTTTCATTGAGGAAGCAGAAATTTCTGTAGAACTGTTCCTATTCCCTTCAGAATGCATAGTCTGTCTTTTTGACACTGAAAGTTTTGATGCCTTATGCCTACCACCTGTCTCTTCCACTGAATATTCTAAACTATTCCTTGAATGTTGGAATTTTAGTTGTCTTTTACCCAATGCTGTCTTTCCCATGCTAATCTTCAACTTATCCTTGCCTTCTCTTCCCCCATTACCAACCTGTTGACCTAACTTTGTAAACATGTCACCACAGGAGCTTCTGCTTTCATGTTTGTCAACTCCATATCCCATTTCCTTCGTAATGGAAATATGCTCATCTTCAGATTTCCTTTCTTTACATGGAGCATATTTTGCCAAAGCTGAAGTATTCTCATCCACATTACCCTTCCTGTCCCTAACTTCAGAGGCAACACATTTTGTTTTCCTCTCAACAGTATCCTTGCCATGAACTAAAATTTTTGTAACACTCTGACCTCTATCCCTAACCTTCTTGTGTTTCAATGGTCTTGCATGTTTATCAGAATTTTCAACGTAAGACTTATTTTTATCTGTTTTATACATAGAATGGTATGGCATCTTAGCTGTCATGATCAAGTTTCTTTCTTTAGCATCCTTCACAAGAGCAGCCCAGTTCTGGTTAGTCTGTAAAGTTCTAGCATTACCCAAAATCCAAAGTGATAACCTGGCCCTTGTCAAGGCAACATTCATCCGTCTTACATCAGCAACAAATCCAATAGAGTTTGAGTTTATTTCAGAAACAGTAATGCCTGAATGAGCTGCTCTTACAGTAGAAAGTAACAATATATCCACTTCTCTACCTTGAAAACCATCCACAGTGTTAAATTCAATGTCAGCTACGCTAGACTGTCCAAATGCATTAAGAAAACGAGAACGCAGGAGAGAGAGTTGATGCTTGTATGGAGTAATAACACCAATTCTTCCACCAATAAATTCAGCTGGGTACCTTAGGAGACATTCACAGTTTTGTAAGCAAGCATCATAACAGAAAGGTAAGAGAAACAGACAGTAAATTTGAACCTTTTCTTGAAAAACTTCAGTACTTCAACTGCAGCATCTGCTTCCTGTTCATTACAAAGCGACATTACACCAAAGTTTTTTCCTCGAATCTCCTGGCCATCAATGATATCATAGAATACATATGGCCCAAGACCCTTGGTTTGATGAAATGGTGCTGATTTGTTAGACATTTGGTTGCCATTCAGTAATTTGTTGTCATAGAAATGCAATGAAGGGAACTTGCAAATCTCTGGATGCATTCTATACTGCCATTATGAAAAAAACCATAGAGGGATTCAGCTTTAAATCATAAGACAGGACAATGTAAACATATGACACTCCAAGCCTACCAAAACACACGTTTATATATCTTAAGAATATTATAGAGTATGTTAGAAATCATCTCTTGTTTTCTAACATTTTATGATTTGTGTTAGAACTGAGAACAGAGAAACAAATATATTCTGAATTTGCTTGAGTGTACCAATGCCAAAACAATTTAGAAGAAAACAATAAATATACCACTACTTCCTTAGATTCATTGAACCTAACTACACCAAGTATGTAGGCTACTTGGAAAAATAAACATTAAAGCAACTCATATCTCCTAAAATATTCCTATTTCCAACAATTTATTTCCTTATTTAGTTAGGATTATTAGCATAAATATGAGTGAGTACATTAGGTTTTAACATCACATTACATCTTATTGTAATATTATTCAAAGTTTCTTTTTACTCTTTTCTCTCCCTTTATACCCCAAACCCCATCATTCCCACAATAATTATTATTACTTTATTATAAAGGAAAAAATACTAACAGAAGAGGAAAAAATATCCTCTCCACCCCACCTAAAAGCATGCATAATACTACCTCCAGTCCTATATATATATGAAGCAAAAGGCAACATTTTCTTGATCCTAATTATAAGAAGCATAGGTTTATTTTATTGCTAAATTTCCTTTTAACCCCTAATTAATTGAGGTTATTAATGAATAATGATATACACTCATTTTCACATGAAAGTGGATGCATTATTGAGCTATCAACAAAACAAGGTATACTCATTGGTTGAAAAATTATCTCTTAAAAAATAACCATATCTTAAATCATTTAATGTCATGGATAGTCTTGAAATATAATTAAAATTTATGACAGACAAATTAACCAATCTAACCACTTTTATTGATTTTGATGAATTAGATAATTTTTCTTATATATAGGGATGGAGGTAGTAACATACAACCACCATAATCTCCTTACTTTAGTTGAATGTTCTGAAACTAATAAAAAGAAACATGTCCAAAACTCAAATTCAATACACTACAAAAATTTCGCCAAACACATGAAAATGCATATCCCATATGGAAATGACTACCAAGCAGTGCAAAACTAAATGAGCATTTGCTACAAATGCATATGCAGTACTTGAACATATCCAATATAAGATTTCTTATATCTTCTGTGTATGTTTTGCAATGTTGTTAAATAACCGCTATGGTGCCACCAAAACACTATAACATGGCATTTTGGACCACACCTTCATTCACCATCCATTGTTTGCCATTGTATGGTCCTGTCCACCATGACCATGGCACCATTGTGGTTTGCAGCATCCATGGCAGAACTCCCCCCCTTTTCTTTTTCTTTTTATTGTTTTTTAAAAAAACCCTTTTAAGGGCTACTTCAGACTTAAAAAACATATTTGGGTCAGCTACATAGATCAAACAACACCAATGAATTCTGCCAAAAACCAAACTATGATGATTGCTCTCAGATCCACCTAAATGTATGGAATGCAATGAAGCTTCAAACTAATAGTTTCCAACTCATCTAGCATCAAATTATGTACCTGTTCAGTAAGCATAATAACAGGATGCCCAGCCTTCTGTAAACGTTCAAACATGCTACACTCATAACGAAATTTGCTTGCAACATTAGAGAGGACAGTTGCAGGAAGCTGCTTTGGGTCACCAACCTTGAATAAATCACAAAGGTCAGTTTAACTATTTACCCTATATCATAATTTTAAAAGTTTTTGGTTAGTACTCTTACCATAATGCATTTGGTTCCACTTGACTTTAAAAGCTGAAGAGGAATCAGAGTAGCTGGCTCAAGAGCCTGTAGGAATGAAAATAAGTCAGAAGAAGGTAAAAAAAAGAAGGAAACTAGAGGATTCCAGATAAATTATTTATAGCAGAACAAAAATATATATATATATATATATGTATATATACTTGGGCAGCTTCATCAATTACTACAGCATCGAAGAGGGTATGTTCAGATGGACCGCCAAACTTGGAGTTTAACATTCTCTCAGAGCATACCCCATAAAGATCCCCACCACAGCCACTTAAGGTAGTTACCACTATTTCAGCTTCCTTTAGTATAGCCTTCCGCAGCTTATTCCTAAGAGACTTGGTTTCTTCACTGGCTTTTTTCTCCTGAGCCTGAACATTACAAAGATCTTTATATATTTGTCTTTTTTGTTCATATAGTTTTCGTAGCTGCATTTCAATTTCCATCTCAGACATTTCCTTCTCATTTCCCATATGAGAGCCATTAAGCAGAGAACTTTTAACATTAGAATTCGCATCCCTTGAGTTAGCACGCTTGGCTTCATAAAACCTAATAGAATCAACTAGTTTCTCTAATTTAGACCGCAACATGGTTGATGAATCTACCCCTGAATCATTCCTCCCATCATTTGAATGCATCCTCTCTTCTGCTACACGTTGATCAACTAGTGTATCAATAAAGAATGGCAGCGAATTTGAATGAACTGTTTTTGCATTTCCAACCCTCACAAGATAAGGCTTGTACATTTTTCCATTACTGCCATAAAGACCACCGCTAGAAATTCTTGCCACCAACTCATCCACTGCAGCATTAGATTGAGCACAGATAAGCACTCTTTGTCTCGCATAATTTCCAAAAGATTTTGATGAATTTTGCATATCATCACCCAACTGTCTAGCCAGGGCTGCATCCTGCCATGCCCTCGCAATGGCAGTACTTTGGCTAATCTTTGGTCTTGAATAGTTAGAAGATTTTTGGTACATGTTTTCATCAAAAGAACTTCTTAGAGAAGTCATCTTCTGTTGAGAAGCTAGAAGGGCACTGACGATGGCAACAATAGTTCGAGTCTTCCCAGTTCCTATATTTACATAAGCATACATGCAAATAAACAAATTAAAAACCATAAGTAGAAACATGACAAGATCTTCCTGGTCAAGAGATAGCTCGGATGGATCAACTACCTGGAGGACCCTGAATAAGACATAATTCAACAGTTTTTTTTGCTTTGGCTCTTCTGATGGAAACACTTATTGCTTGAAGTTGAATGACATTAAATGATGACCTCAGAGTTTGCTGCAATGACTGGCACAAATTATTGAGATCTACATCTTTACATTCATTCAGACAAAAGGAATTGTGGACAGGATTCAAAATGAGAGGAAGTAAGGGAATGTCTTTTATAGAAGACAATGCATGAAATTCTCGAATTTGTGGGGTAATGCTCATTAAACGGCATCCATGCCATTTACTTCGTTCAGTGAGATTCCTTCTAGCTTGATTTAACCGTGAAGAACCATTTTGAAAATAGAACCTGATGAGAATAATACTTGAACCTCTCTTATTGTCTTTTTCACGCCTTTCAACCTGCAAAAACTTATTGAGTTATTTACCGCTTTAACATGACTAAGATTTGTTTTATTTTCCTTTTTTAGGTAGCATTGAGGTGCCAAAGTGGAATAAAAAGATAACCCAATGCACATCGATTTATACAATTGGCAGTCAGCCAGAATCAACTTTACATTTGAGGAATTCTATTTACCACCAAAACAAGATCATAAAAGATTGAAAAAGAAGTAAATTATGATATTAAGATATTAGCAGGAGAATTCAAAGTTAAACCTACGTGTATCAATTATCAGCAAAATGAACATAGCTTACCGATCAAGAGTTGAGAATTCTTCATATAAGTTCTTAACAAAACATGATATGCCATTAAAGTGGATCCATATGCTAATGATATTATCAAAGAATTTGTACAGAACACTTGGAATATTGTTTGAGTGGGTTGAAAATAAGGAGGGGAGACAAAATTGATAGAGATTGAAAAGTTTTAACTTCACTTCCAACTCAAATAGGAGTGGCAAAATTATGTGAGGTGGACTACAATGAATTGTAGGACATTATAGGCCCTGGAGAAAAATATTTAAATGATACCAATCACACATAGATGACCATATACCTTTCCAACCATATGAACATCATGAGAAGATTTTTGTGGAGGATCTTTTGTTAGCAAAAGAAAGTCATTTTCTGAAAAGCTCCTACATTTTGCAGAATCACCATCATCGTGAACAAAGCGTACAAGATGGAAATCGTCAATTCTCTCAACTGACATCACAGAGAGGATTCCATAAAACATTTCCTCCCATGAAGACATTTCAATAAATGCATTCTGTAGCTGCGCTTTGAACTCCTCCAAAACTAATGGTTGAAATATCTCCACATACTGTTCAGGAGATTGAAAATATACAGGAACTTCTTTTAATTTGTTAACAATTCGGTTTTCATCTTTTCTTGTGGATGACAGTCCGACTGTTGCAAAATAATTTATCTCAAGAATAGCTTTAAACCAATCATCCAACCTTGGTTGCCTGAATCTTTTCATTGGGTCCTCCAATTTACGGAGATAACCATATTTGTTTTCAAGAGGTGTTTTGAGTTGAATAACTTGTCTTCTCATTACTGTAGGCTTTGGAACATGCAACTGGACACATCCCACAGACTTCAATGCAGTCTCCAGTGGATCATCTTTGGCATCCTGAATATCACATAACGTTTTATTACAAGCACTTGATGAAGCGCCACCAGTTTTGGAAGCCATGCTGCTGCAAGCTTTACTCGAACTTCTAGCATTGACAGCTTCATTAGAAAATTTTGTCAAATTGACCATATCCTTGGATTTTGAGCTTACTCCTGTCCTATAACTGCTTGAGCCTTTTGAATCAATAAACGAAGTCACCACAGGCTCATCATGTAAATTACCAGAACTGGCCTTTTTCTGGAAGGTCTTCTCCATTTTCTTGGAAGTATTCATAAAAGGAACATTCAGGTTTACAAGGTCGCCAGCTGGTAAATTATTAGCAGCATCATGGGGCATAATTTTGCCATCAGATATGTGGTGACCAGCCTCACTAACTGATAAAATGACTTTCTTGGAAGAAACTTTTGGTTCTATTTCATCATCTGAAACAATAATTATACTGTCACTGCTCATTATTTTAGAATCCACATTCCGTATGTCTGTATCGTCCATGTGTGAAGAATGAATATCTGAATTAAAACAGCCCTTCTCAAAAGGCAATCTTTCAGATACCAGTGATTTGGACTTCATATTTGCCTCCAGAAAATTATGAGATCCTTCCCTAGATAAAGAAACGGATAGGCATGACACTTGTGCTGTCAATTCTTCCAAAGTATAACCATCTAAATTGACAGTGCAAAACATAGATAAAATATATTAATGAACTCACAGAATCATGTGTGGGGATGGGGGTGGGGGGGATTGAGTACATAAACAAAACTCACCGTTCAAAATAAGATTTTCTAGGGTCATGATAGTTGACAGAGAAGTTTTATCACAAGAAGCTTTGAACTGATTCAATATATAAGTAACTGCTCGCTTCCAATAAACAATTACAACTTTAAGTGATGATTTTCCCCATTGCATAAGATCATGAAGCCATTGGAAATTCAATTTAGTTTTTACTAGTACCGTGAAATTCCCAATCTCTTTATCACTAAATAGATAGAGTTTATCGACAAGAACAGGGAGAATCTCAAGTAACCGAACGCAAGTCATCTGAAAAACAAGGAACTATATAGTGAAGGATTTTCTGCTTCTAAAACCAAGATGGTGTAAATATAAAAGTTGACAATAATGATAACTAATGCACTTAATAAATATTATGTTCATGTATCACCATGGTAAAATGCATTTAGTGTTCATGATTTAACTCATTTGTTGACAACCCAAATTAAGAAAATAAAAAATGTAAAAAATAAAAGAGAAATATAAAAAAAATAGAAAAATATAAATACAAAAAGTCTAATAATACACTAATTCATAATAGAAAACCCAAAGAGTAAACAAATAAATAATATAATCTCAAGGATTCATAATTAAAGAAAAGGTTGGCCAGGCTTAGGTGGACTCACCTCAACTCACAAGTTAAGTGAGCCAGGTAAGGACAACTCACAAAAAAGTAAGCCACCATTTTTATAACCCGTTCAACCTGTGAACCAGGTTGACTCAAACCCATTTTGACACCTCCACAAATCAGGCTTTGGTACCAAGTTGTGTTTTAAAGGGAAGACTGATTTGTATATAGAAGAAGAAATTTATAGAGATGAAAAGAAAGAATTTCAAAGATTAACGTAAGGAAGATAAGGAAAAGCAAAATTCAACCCAAATGTGATTTTAGCCTCAATTCTGAAATCTGCAGCAATAATTAAAGTATCAAATAATTAACAAACAATCAATGTTCATTAGCAAATTTTGTAGTAGTAGAAATGGTGTTCAATACAAGCTGTTTTAAGCATAAGTTTGATAACAAAGAAACAGAAATTTCATAACTGCATGCCGCTAAATGACAGAAGAACTACAAAAGCACTATGCTACATGTCATTTTAAATAACCAAGTATTTTAAAAAAAAAAAAAAAAACTGAACAGAGCAAATAAACAGCAGAAACAAAGATAACATAATACCTGGCAGAGATTGTAATCAATGAAATTTTTGCCATTTACCAGGCACCTGCAGAAAATTGGCCACGCTATTTCACATAGTAAGCAACCAATTTTTTCCTTTATTCTTTGTTCAACATTGACAGCATGTTTAACAACATCCCCAGGCAAAGAATTGAAAGCTGGCTGCTTTAAAAACCCGCCTTGTGAACACAATTTTGGCATTCTAAGGTCACTGGATGTATTTTCAGGCAAGTCTGGAGCAAGTAGACCCTCATCTTTGAGTAATTTCCATAAAAGAAACCAAAAATGATGTAGAGTATGAAACTTCAACAGAACAGAATCCACTTGCACCTAACAATGATAAACAATGGTATTAGTTAAACATGGAAAAATAAAGGGAATCAATGAAATGAAATGGCCACTAGAGAAAATTAATTTTATACCAATTCAATATTTCACAGTCATGAAGAAGCATGACCAGAATTTGAACACCAAATTCAACCAATCAAATTGGACAAAGAACGAGCTTGTAGTTTAAATGTAACGGGGTTCTGGGAGAGACCAGAATTCTGATACAAATAAGTTAACTTTTTCAGTTCTCTAGTGCATTTGATTAAAGGATATTCTATGAAGCACTAATCCAAAAACGCATTTCCAACACAAATATAACACTCTTTAAATGCTTCTCACAATCTCACTACATGTCCAATTAAAATATTATTTCTTATCAGCTCAAACAGTTTTAGTCTTGAACCAACACCTTTATAGAACTTGAATACTTAAGCCGACACCTCTATATTTTTTTTTATCAGCAAAAATATATTATATATGAGTTAAATAGAGTACAAGAAGTACTGATTTATATACAACCTAGCGACTAAAGTTGCAGAAACATGGCAACCTAATACATGAATACATACATGAATTAGGACACCAAAGATCTGGCTGAAGTCTAGGTTCACACCCATATCAAAAAGGAAAAAACTATATGCTAATCCCTTCCCTGACTACAAAAGCCCTCCCTAATATTACTAGACCAATAGTGAAAAGGAATGTCAAATCCTTTCTCCAAATTTTTTAGCCAAGTCCAGCAAAGGAATAGCACATCCTCCATTAATTTTTTAGACAATCCTATTTCTATGATGCCAAATACACTAGGTCATAGTTATCCACCAAGTCTGTCATCTCTATATTCTGAGTCCATTAATACAGCAGTAGGAATGTTGACAGAAATGTTCTTTCCGAGTTATATACCCCCACTATGTTTATCCACGACATCGATTCCCACCACAACGGCAGAATTCTAGCACAGCTGAATAATAAATGAGACGCGGACTCATCATGATTCCTACAAAATGGGCAGCTGACATCATTGAGTTCCATATTCCTTCTTCTTAAGTTCTTCTTTAGTAGGCAATCAATCCCTAATTAATCTCCAAGCAAAGCGTGAGGCTTTACTAGGGATTTTTAGTTTCCATAAAGCCTTGAACACATCATCCTGATTCTGGATTGTAAAATCCATATTAAGTAACTTTAAGTGCTCCCCACTATATATTTCCCACTGAAATCAACCCCCACCTCCAAATGTCCTGATGCTGTACTTGTAATGACAGACCCTGTGATACAGACCAGCTGATACCAAGAGATGAAAATAAAAATTAAATAGTTTAAATAAAGAGCTGTTAGTATTCTGTTATGACAGCTGTAAAGGGTAGGAGGGGTTAGTTGTTATCCTTGATTAGCTTTATAAATAGGACAGGAGGGGTGGTGTTAATGGTGTGTGGAAAAATAATTGTCTTGAGTGGGAATTACTGTATGAGACAGTGGTCTCTTGGGAATTAGGAATTCATCACTCCTAATTCTTTCTACTGAATTGTAAAAGCTATTCTTTGAAGGAATAAAGATTCTGCATATTATTCAGAATATCACTGTGCTGGATTAGGGATTCAAGAAATTTCCTTTCTTGGACCATATCACTGTATATCTTCTAAAAATTTTATAGCTGATTCTACTTCTCCCTCCATAAAAAGCCTTCTCCACCGGAGCTACCATTCCCAACCTGTTTGTGATGTTATACCCATTTGTTGGATATGGTACTGTTGTTGTTGAGAGATCTGATACAATTTTGGGTACTTCTCCTTCAGTGACACCCCATACTCCTTCCATCCATCTTCCCAAAACAGCACCTTTGAACCACAACCCATATTCCATCCTGTCCCTCTTTGAAACCATCCCCCCTCCTCATTCAAATTACAAAAGAGGCTCAGGTCCCTCCATATCACACACACACACATATGCATTAAAGAGTACTTTATAGTTTTATAATATCATTTATACTCCCCAATTGTAGGACTATTTAGGGGTGGAGAGTGCACGATTTGGGGTGCTGGCCCAACACCCTCTCACCCAAGAAACAAAAGAAACCCTAGCCTCTTTCTCTTTCTCCCATTAGCTGCCACCCCTAACTCCATCCTCTTCTTTCTGAAAAATTAAACATGTTCGTTGCTACTACAACCATAAACCTAGGGCAGGAAAAACTTCAACTAGAGGTTGCCTTGCCAAAAGTTAATGTCTCTGCCTCGCCAGAAAACTAAAAAAATTCAGCACCTTGGAAAAGATGCCATTCCGCCTACTATTATTGGGAAAAATCCAAGTCCCACATCGGTTAAAGATAAAGTCAAAATAGAGTATATAAGTATGGGACAACCCTCAACCCTTGAGCTAGTTTTTGGGGTTGAGTTAGGCTCAAACTCACATTCTAAAGAATCTAAGATGGTATCAAAGCATATCCAAGATTCATTTAAAGGGCCACCAATTATGTAACGCACCAAGCCTAAAAGTGCTGGGCGTGAGGGGTGTATTGGGAAAAACCCAAGTCCCACATCGGTTAAAGATAAAGTCAAAATAGAGTATTTAAGTGAGGGGCAACCCTCACCCCTTGAGCTAGCTTTTGGGGTTGAGTTAGGTCCAAACCCACATTCTAAGAACTATTGACCGTTAAAATAGCCACAAAATATACCGCAACCACCACGGCGACCAGGCCATCTGCAATGGTTCTTTGAGGAGCGGCAGGGTGCCAATCTACTACCCCATGATCACAATACTATCGCACACAATTGACAACTATGAATAAATACTAAAAAATAACAACTTTCATTATTTGCGAGGCTAATAAACATAGAAAAACATAAAACTTGGCAGATTGTTTTGAAAAGGTGAATATACCAGTGTAAAAAAAAAAGGAGAATATACCTTTCTAGAAAGACACAATTTATCTTTTTGTTGAGATTTTTTATAAAGAGGTAAAGTGCTAACATAAAATAATGTCTGTTAATATTTTTTGTGAGGTTCATCATCATTGGAAGAAGGTAAATATACAAAAAATATATACAATTGTGTTATGTTACTCATAATTTTATTTGAGTTTCTCTCTCTTTCACATACACATATAGAGTGTCTTAGTGTCATATATTTGGATGCTGACCATGTTGGAGTACCCACGTCTGTGTAGGAGTCTCAACTTCATAGGAGGAGAATGCCCACCATTCATGGTTATCTTAAGGGAGTTTAGGATTTGGTATGCAAAGAGAATAGATGACACTGTTTCTTTTTTGAGCCATTTGGCTCCTGTTTCAGAGGATCCTTATCATTCCCCTAAATCATAGTTCTCTAATGGCATTTCATTTTACACAAACACACACACAGCCCCACACACACAAAGAAAGGGTGGACACCAACCACATTATTATCAAGAAAATGTTTGCTAAAAATGTTACCAGTTTCATAGCATGTTTGAGGCCCAAAATAGTTGCATACAATGAGGGCTTGTGAGAACAAAGAAACTTCAATCCACTTGAAAGACCCCGAGTATCTGAAACTTGTTCCAAAATAGATTTTCCAAATTGTCTAACATCCTGCATGGGAAAAACAAATAAGGAAAAAAATGAAAACAAAATTCATCACATTCCAACAAGGGTAATAAACATGATCTACAAGTTCTAGGTAAATTTCGCATATTACATCATTTGGATCCAAAAGTGAAAGGATCAAGCTCTCACTCATCAGTGGTTCCCAAGTCCACTGACTTCGAAGTTCTCCTTGTCTTATCTGAACTAAAAAATGTGTAGTTAACCTGATGTGCAACTCCAGATAATTAGTCAAGAAATTAAAAATTGGCTTTTAACTTGAAACCACAAGATGCTCAAACTTTGATTTAACATAACATAAATATAAAGTGAAGCTGGTGTTAGGCACCTAATAAATGTTCTTAATAGAGGAAAAGACATAGTCAACACTTCAACTGAGTTTTTTGAGTTGCTTCCATCTCCACCATCATCAGATCCAGTTGGAACCTTCCACTCAAATGAAGAGGAAATTTCTGCAGCATAAGATGACAGGAAAGATCTGATTGGAAGCACCATGTCTGCACCTTTCTCAAATTCTACCATAGGAAAACGAGATCGTGCCCAGAAAACAGCTTTAGAAAATGAAATTGGAAGGATTGAGGGATTAATATCAACTAAAACCTCAACCCATAACATCGGAATGCACATCCACTCCTGGCACTCTTGAGAAGTTATTCCACTATGAAGTCTGAATTGACTCCAAGAACTACCACTATCCTTCTCTTCACCATCTGGAATAGTTGGCAGCCAAATATCATCATTTTCATCATCCAACTCAATGACCTCATCTGTCATGCTACTATCACTGCTTGGAGTTGCGCAGCAATTCAGCACTGAATATATTAAAGCAGTAGCATCTGATACTATGATAGTCTGTATAAGGTCAAATGCAGGTTGCCTCAAAGAACTGTGAAGCGAGGAGTCCTTCAGAGATAACACAAGGGCAGGTCCCCTGTGATGTCCAATACAAATGTTGAGAAGTGGTCAGGTAACTATACTTATGAATACAAGATTAATCCAAGTATATCATAAATGCATTGCTTTGGAGTGAAGCTCATACGTATTACATATGCAGAAGCAGTTTATTGAGTTTTCAGACAGTTTCATAGTCATACATACATTAACATCCACACAATTTCAAAGTATCCCAGCTGACCTTACTGTTTCGGTAATGGAAATGCAGAATTGAAGGAGGCCCACTATTGTGCCTCACCTTATAAAAAATCTCTATTAATTATGATAATTATACACAACAGAAATGTCCATTTACTTTTCCCCTGAAGTTCTCTCCGTTACAGTCAATTTTAGTTCCAAATTTCTTCATTGTTAAATTGAAGCTAGGTAAACTTCCTTTTAAACAAATTATGACAACATAGTAGTTGATAATTTTAATTCTGAATGCACAAAGAGAAGGGGGGCTAACTACATACCACATATGTGCACACTCGAAGGGAGGACAGGGTGGGTTCATCTTGTAACCTCGGTGTACAACAAGAAGTGCCATCTGAAAAGACAATCTTATAGATAACATTATAGCCGTTGAGATAAGCCAAAACAACTTGCAATATTAGGCTACACATCATATACAGCCATCAGCAAAAATCTAAATTTAATAACCTGAGATGCCAATTTTCTTGTTAGAACGCTGAAATTACTGCTCACGGGCACTTGATGAAGCAAAAAATAGAGAAAATACCTACGCTGCTTTTCAAGCTCCCCGTCTTGCAAGGCTTCAAGAGACTGTAACATGGGATCAAACATCTAAATAATGTCAATACAAGAACAACCTTCCTACCAATAAACATACACCACAAAGAAACAAACCAAATCATTATGCATACATGCCTGTAGAAAAGGTTGGAATAGACCAAAAATATCTTTATGGATTTTCTCATTGCGAGTATGGAAGCATTGACCAATTAGAGTGTTGCGCATTGCACTTGGAGACAATGTAGACCTTAACCAAAGCTTACAACCTCAAACCAAGCCAAAACAACAAAACAAAAGTGTCAGCAAAAGAAATTGTTGAAAGAAAGAACAAATAGATGAAAGAGATGGAGAAAATGGGTGTATTAACTACACAACAGGTGTCCATTTTATATAAGTTGATTGCAATGAATAAACACAATGCGTGATATGGTATGCCTAAAAATCAGATTCTAATAAATGTGATTCTAATCAGATATCCCTAAAATTACAAAGATCCTAATTAAATTAAATAGCAAATTACAGCAACACCCCCTGAAGTTTTCACTAATTACACATACACCCTTTTTTTTTTTTTTTTTTTTTTTTTTGCTCAGCAAAAATATATATGTATTATATAAAAGAGAGAAATACAAGTATAAAATGAAAATATACAGCCTATCAGACAGAACAGACCATAAACCACGGCTATCTAATACAAGCAGGGACCTGGATTGGATAGCCTAATAGGAACTGGATCAGAGAAATTCGAAAATGGAAAATCGAATGAACTTTTATTAGAACTGGAGTAAACTCCTGCAGTTACAATGTGTTTCTTTCGAGGGAAATCACAGCCTCCTATCTCACTCTTCTCGTGCCCTCTCCTTCTCTCTTCTCTCCTTTTATACATTGGCTGAGTTAGTTAATTTTAACTAACTCCTATTCTGTTATTTCAACAGCTATTCCTATTTACACCTCCTAGAGTACATTTGACCCCATCTACCTCTATCACATTCTAATAGAAACATAAATGAATTTGGAAAACATGGAATTGGAAAGGAAAAATACATACCAAGCATTTCAAAGAGTAGTCTCAAGCAGGTAACTGCATGTGAAAATTCAAGTGAATCACCACTTATATGATTGAGTACAATATCAACAAAAAAGGGATAGTGTTCCAATATCCCTTCTTCAAAAGTTAAAGGATCCAAGAAGCCAAGCCTTCACAAGACATACATAAAAGAAGTGAAATGAAACTGTTATAACGAACATACTAGGCTAAATATTGATACTATCAATTTTAAAACACTTCTTACAGTGATTTGACACCAATCCATAAAGACACACGATCCAGTTGAGTTCTTGGGGTTGAGGTCTCCAAAGCCACTGGCAAAGCATCTGCCTCTAAACAGCCAATAAACTTCTTAAGCAATGGCTGCAAAGGTTCCAAGTCTGTAGCTCTCCTACACATAGACAGACATAGATCATATCAAAAAGGCCGGAAGCCTTCTAAATATCTCACAGCAGAAAACTATATGTGAACACAGTGATGAAGACAAGATAAGCAGCAATGATGTTCATTCCATGATTCCATCAATGGTAACAAGGTAATGACCATATTCTATCAGCATTTGAAAATTCAGGTTTCATGTGTCTTCCATATCTCTCTCTATAAAAGAATAGCCTTGTCGTGAGACAAGATATAGATATTTATAAATAGTTAAATACTTTTTCAGGGATTTATAGATGCAGAGAAGTTGCTTTTATAAAACCTAAGTTCAATGCGGTATCATTGATTTAAAATATGAAATCAAAATCAGTGAAGCTGAAGAACTTTCAGGCCAACCAACAATAAGTACCTCAGTTTTCCCATTGAACCTGCTAAGCGATATCCAACAGAACGAACACTTCTCTTGCAAAAAAGTAATGCATAAACTCCCTGGAAGAAAATGAGTTCACCATTTAAGCAATCTGTAACAGTGAATCTGCTAGCAGAAATACACAGCAAGTAAAAAAAAAATACCGGAAATTGTTGATGCCCAGACAAAGCCAGTTCATGCTTATTATCAATAGCTTCAACAAACAACTCAAACTCAGTGAATAGAGGCTGATAATCTAAGAGGATTGGGAACATCAATACCTGTGTCAAAGGATGGATGGGGGAAAATGAGTAGATAAACTCTAAACTTCAAATTAGATAATCCATACGGAAAGTAAAATGAAATGAAGTTATAACTACTAGAACTTAAAATAGCATGAAGAGGAAAACTATTCTAGCATCATATAAAATTCATCATTTCCCAGTCTAACAATATTCAATTTGCAGTTCTCCATGACATTTTCAATCAAGCTAGTACAGAAAATTTCAATGCAAAAGAAGATATGTAGTAATATACTATGGAAAACAGAAAACATATTTGGATGTAACAATACAGTTAACATATTTCTTGTACTTATTCAGAAGTAACAAAACTTTTTATTATAAAGATAAATCATAAGATGCAATCCCAATAAATAGAATGTAAAATATTATATCAACCATACAGACCCTGAAAACATACCTCGTACAAAACATTAACAACTTCAGCATTATCACAAGAGGGATTGTACTTTTCCCCTGCTATTTTTGTATTGATATCTCTCAGATGAAATGTCACCCTCTCACAATCAAGCTTCTGCAAGACATCAAGAAGAGGACCAATAGAGCTAGACTCATACTCCATGTTATACATGTCTTGGGCTTGATGATGCTGACAAATGCATTGTAGGCACTGTCGCATTTCATCAGAGATTCTCTTCCATAACAGCCTCAGAGGTGAATCTTGACGATCATCTTTGAAATAATTGTAAAAAGTCTCCAAAAGGGGTCCCATTATATCCCAAAAGCCACACCAAATATGACTTTCACTGGGCAAACAAATCAGAAAATTATATGCATCTGCAAACCTGACAATAATTAAAGTTGTTACGGAAACTACACCAAGGCTCATTGGATATGAAACCAACAAGGCAGCACTGCTTTAATAACAACATTTTTCATGCAGAAAAAAAGAATAACACAATCCCAATAATCACTTATTCTAGAGACACTCACCAGTATGACAGAAGATTATGTTTCATAATCAATAATTTATTTACTTATTCTTTAAGTTCCCGTATTTTATCAAGAACTTATACTGAGGAGATGAGGAATATGTATAATGCATATGCACCAAACAGAGTAAACATCTGATTTAAGTATTATCACTCTGATTTATTTTGCTTTTTCAGCCACAAGTCAAAATAATTCCCATTAAAAATAAAGTCGAAAAATTCAAGGGAAAGGTAATATCAACATTGCAATTCCATGATTATTAAAACAAATAGCGATCAGTAGACTGTAGTTTGAATTATTTCTGGTGCTGACAACAAAAAAAGGGAGAAATAGCGATAACCATTGTTCTTTGTTGAGGTGGAGGCTACGTCGTTTGGAGGGATCAGCATTATCGTCGTCGTCGTTCTCCTCTTCTTCCTCGATGCCTCTCCACCTATCCAGTAGCTCCCGCTTACTAGCAAGTTTGTTCGCCATTGACAATGACATGGTAGGGTTTATCCTACAAATCTTGAATCACATAAATACTAAGATGATCATTATCTTTATGATCCTAATTTCAGAAGGTGACGTCCTGAGGACTTAAAAAAATTAGGGTAAGACCATCGGTTTTTTATTCTTTGTTCGATTTCGCGCGCTTCATACTTTTATGATGAATTTTGGTTTGTTTTTCGTCTCTTTTTTAATGGTTAAATTTATTATGTAAAAAAATAGTTAAATTTCTAAAGAAAACATTATAATTAACTTAAATTATCATTTTCGAGTTTCTTCAAATCATCATGAACTAAATCTAGATATAGTAAAAACTAACTTTGTTATTTAGAGACTCAATTAAAAAATAGTTTAAGGATCAATTGAATTGTTCTTTTAAAATTTTATAAATGCTTGTTTGTACATATTTTTACTTTTAAAAAAAATTATTCTATTAACGAATTTTTATCTTTTAAGAGTTTAATATTTAATACCATTAATTTGACATGAAAGTTTGAAACAAAATAGCTAGTTAGTTTATTTATTTTAGTCAAGTTAGTTGATTGTTTAGAGAATAGTTAAAAGATAAAGATGTAAAAAATGTTAAAAAAAAAGGTAGGAATTTTCTTTATGTCTTAATTGTGTTTGCATCTCAAATTTAGGTCATTTTTATTTTCAGCCTTCCAACGAAAATTTCTCTTTTTTACTCTTTCCTTTTAAACATTATTAACAACTTAAATGATGTAAATTTTTGTGAGCATTTGTGATATATTTTGACTTTCAATTTTTGTTTTTAATAGTTTAAAATTCAAATACCATTTTTAGTGATTTTAAACCTCTAGAAGTAAGTAAAGAAAAAAAATCTCTCTCATCCACTCATCCCATCAACCTCAAAAGCATCATCGACATAACATTGAAAAATGAGTTAAAACATCACAAGAATCATAGAGGTTCAAAGTAAAAGAATATAAAATGAAAAAAGTTAAAATATATCCAAAAATATTTTCTCAAATTTCTATTAATTGTTAATATAAATAATTGTCATACAAATATTGATTTAAATTATTTATATTATTTTTATGAGTAGGAAATAAAGACAACAAAGCCAAAACAAAACAAAACCTAACAAAGCAAACACGAGAAGCATCAGCAAACAAGTGATGCTTCATGGCTACTAGCCATGCATCCAACATACAAAAAGTGACATCGGAGGATGATCCTTGACGAGCTAGTCAATCAACGCATTGATTTCTTTCCATAAAAAACATGAAAAATGATAGATTCTAAGGATGATGCTTGAACCCATTAATCTTCTAAGTTAAGACTGCATATAGATGCAAGAGAACATTTTCTTGGTTGAGTAATTGAAGAGGAACAGCTTAATCACTCTCACAAGTAACAAACGTGAATCCAACCTCCCTATCAATTTTCAATCCAAAGAAGAAGACATTGAGTCAATTGCCACTATTTATATAATTAAATGAAGATTATATATATGATTATTTATTTAATTTCAGTTTGTTTAGTCTCATTTTAATTTGAATTGTTTCCTATAATGTATATCATTAAAAATTAAATAAATTTATTTCAGTGTATTATAGATTTTTATAAAATGAATTGATTTTGTATATTATTTTCATATAATATAGAGTTTTTAAATTAAAAATAAATTAATTTTGTTTAGTATTTTTTATAGAATAAATATGTAACTGTCAACTGGGATCAACCCATAAAACAAAAAAAAAATATATATATATATATATATATATGAGATATCTCTACATATAATAGAACAAAACCTTTATATATAATTGACAGTAAATAAATTGATTAATGTATTATATAAAATAAAATTCCATATGACTTAATAATTCAATTTATTAATTATTAATAATTTACAATAACATTAATTACTATAATTAAATTTTCATGAATTACATGATAAAATAAATAATTCCAGCAACATTTTAGGAGAAAAATCAATCTAGTTTGTTATAAGAAATTTAATGATATATATTATATAACAAATTTTATTTTAAAATAATTTAATTAACAATTAATGTAGTTGGTGTAATTGATTTGTTGAATTATTTTACCCGATAAAAAAGCCTTAATTACCAATTTTGCTTATGCTTTGATCTATTATATGTAGAGATATCTCATATATATATATATATATATATATATTT
>PYAF01000519.1:24003-57032 GCA_007407185.1 Glycine tomentella | reverse complement strand
AAGTGAAAAATACGATAATGCCAAATTCTCATCCACCCATATAAATATAAATACTATTTAATAAAAATATATTGAATATATATTTTTGAACCAATCAATCAATTAATATATTTATCATATAAATTAATTTAAGATTTAATGGAATGATTAAATTAATTTAACACAATAAAATAAAATAAATATAAAATTTATGTTAATTAATTAAATTATTTGAAAGAAATGAATATGAGATTGTTACACTTGATATCATCTCATATCATCAAACCTTCTTCTAAATTATCTACCATTTTAAGAATTTTATTTTTTTTAAAATAGATTTCTTATTTGACGTAAATGGTTAAGAAATTCAGAATGATTTGAATTTTTATAATAAAGAAAATGATTTTAAGGAGTGTGAATGTTTGTGTTAGGCTAATTTTGAGAACCATACAATATAGGATACCCGTTTATCAACAAAAAGAAAGAATGTAGAGAGGGTGAGTGGTGAGGTGAGCGTTGTGGTTGATCAGAAGAGAAGAGAAGAGAAGAGAATTGAATCCATTCCAGATGTCATATTGTTGGCAGATACAAACTTTGGCGAGCAAGGCTCTTGTTCCAATTCCACAGTCACAGTTTCAATCATTGTTTTTTCCTTATTCACATTCCCATAGCAGTATCTGTGTGGGTCTGAGTCGGAGGGTTCCTTGTTCACGGCTTCAGGAAATGTCCGTGGTCGAGTCATCCTCACAATACCAGTATCAACAACAACAGCAGCAGCAGAGCACCACCACCGACTACTATCCCAGTGTCAGAGATGATGAAGAAGGTGAAGGAATTTCTAAAATACGAGTGCCCAGACAGAAACACATCCCTGTTTCCAAGTCCCAACTCCTAGACGCCATCATCCTCTCTATCCAAGATGATATTGATGCCCATCACTTTCGTCTTCTCACCTCGTAAGTCGTAACTATTATCTTATTTTCCTTTCTATCTGCATCTCACTTTCTTTTTCTTAACAGATGCTTAGACTCTATACTTCATGCCGAGCACAAAACTATCTTAGAGGAGATGCGTTCCGATTATCAACTTACTGATTCACTCCAACAACTTGTGTCCAATCCCAATGGCAAGGAGGAAGGGAACCTCTATGACTACCAGCCTGCTTTGGACCTCACCGCTCTTTTACGATCTCTCGACATACCTACCAAGAAAGATTATGATATGGGCTCCAGGTTTGTCCCACTCCCAATACACACAGCATTGCCATTTTCTTGTTCAAAATGCTGCTTTCATTGACTCATTATTCCAAATTTGCTGGCAGAGTTACCATTGCTACCCGTTTCCAACGTGCTTTCATGCAGCTTCTTTCAAATGCACAATTTGAAGAACTATCAGCTAGGGACCTGATGTTAACGTCTGCATTGAACACAGACTATCTCCTTACCTTGCCAATATACGTTGATTGGAAGAGAGCATATGAGTCTAATGCCATAATATTTAGGTATTTCCATACACATTATTTCTGCATGTTCGCCCTTTCATATTGAATTATATATCCCTGGTTATCAATCTTTTTTCTATTGTAGGCGTGGTTATGCAACTGAGAAGCAGAAGGGCCTATTAATTGTTGAAAAACTGGATTACTTACAGTCTAAGCTTCTACGAAGAACCTTCTTTGCTATATCAGACCCACTAACAAAACTTGGCACCTGGATGAGCGAGGTTATATTTTTGTGGTAGTTCCATCAGTTACCTTTTCTATTTGTGTGTAGAGATACAGAGTCATAACCATTTTTTAGGCATGGAAAAGAAAAGATTCTTTACACATATTTTCATGCATAAATAGATATTTCAGAAGATGCATCAAATATGGCTTAAATACTTCCACTGTCAGCAATCTTCTATTGATATTTAAATGATTGGCAAACAAGAGATTATGCAAAGAAATTCAGAGTCTTAAGGTAAAAGGTATAATAATTTTGAAGAATAAGAAAAATATAACATGGATATGGAGTTACATAAGGAGGATCACCTGCAGACGTTGTCTTTATATTCATCCACTCAATGCAATTAATTAGATGCTTAATCTTTGATCTCCTTATATGTAGAATATGATTCAGAGGAACTTAAACTAGATCAGAACTTTATTTTAATATACTGGCATGTAAGATATGGATGAATCTTATTGAGATAGCAAGTGGGATCACATTTGTTCAGTCAAGCAAACTAACCACACTGGAAATTTTTCCACAATCTCAATTCTATAGTTAGGCTGAAGAATTGAGATTGTGGCAAAAATTACCGTAAGAAGAAGCTGATTTCCTTTTAAATATATACTTCACATATAACATTTGTATTTAGTTAAGAAACTAATCCAATTGCAGAAAGAGGAGTTAAACAAGTTAACTTATAATCAAATAAGTCACTTTTTCAGGCTTCATTAATTTGATCTTGAATTGGAAAAAGATTTTCATCAGGTTTTCTTGAGTCATAATTCTCTCCAATTATTTAGTGTATCCACTGTCTAAGACTATTCATAAATGATATTATAGCTTTCTCCGTGTGGTACTTTCATTCTGCATATATAATCATGCCAACAATTTATGTTTTCATGATAAAAGTCCTTGCATTTTCTAAGGTTGATTGTTTCCTTTTAATTTTATATATCAACAGCACCTTTAAGCCAAGTTAATTGGGGGTAGATACACCCAATGATAAATCGAAAATGAGACAAAGAAAGAGAAAGGGAGAGGGGAAGAAAAAAGTGGAAATAAGACAAAAGAGAAGAAAAAAAAGCAAATAAAAGAGGAGTGAAAGGAAGAAGGGAGAAAAGAAGAGGAAAAAAACTAAAACAAAAGAATGACTGGAACATAGAACTACTAATGGGTTTAACCATCTACCAAGCTTATAATTTTTCTTCACTATGTCGTAAGACATACCGTCCGCCAATCTATATCTCACTTCATTAGGTCTTGTTTAACTACCTTTCCCCATGTAAGGTTTGATCGACCTCTATCTTTCTTTGTGTCGAGCTCTTGGTAACAAACTCTTGTTTTTACAGGAGCATCCAGTGGTCGTCTCATGACGTGTCCAAACCACCTCAATCTATGCTCCCTCATCTTTTCACATACTGATACCATTGATACCTTTCGTCGAATATCCTTATTTCTTATCTTATCCATCTTCGTATTTCCACATATCCACCTTAACATCCTCATTTCTGCTACACCTATTTTATGCTCATGTTGCCTATGTGCTGACCAACATTCTGCTCTTTATAGCATTGCTGGTCTTACAGCTGTTTTATAAAATTTTCCTTTTAGCTTAAGGGGAATTTTGCGGTCACACAAAAACCTCGCACTCTGCCATTTCATCCACCCTGCTCTAATTTTTTGATTTACATTCTCATCAATCTCACCATCTTTTCGCAACATTAATCCCAAGTATCTAAAAACATCTTTCTTGTACTTCATGTTTAATCAAAATGTAAATTTCTCTCAATTTTTTTCTCACTTGCACAAAATGTAAATTTCTTGACATGTTTTATCTGCAAATGTGTTTAATCAACTTAATCTTAGCCATCAATCTATCTATAGGAGCATTCTTATGGTTACTTAAATAATGTCTCTGGTTTGGTATTATCATGTTTTAGGTATGCATGAGATGATGACTATGTCTATCTTTCAAAATAATCTTTCAAATTTTGTACCTTAAGTGTCAGGTATAACAGTATAACATTTTCCCCCCTCTTCTGCAGCTTTACGAAAATGCCAGTAAAAAACATGAAGTACAAAATTGGACAGAAAGATTGAGGCTTTGGCTAAAGGACTTGTCGGTATTTCAGAAATCACTACTTTATAATGACCCTGCTTCAGATGAGCAAATAGGTGTAAACCAAGTACCAAATGCAGAACTTCCTATTTGGCTGGCAGCTCAAAGGGCAGTAGCTCGATATGAAGGGATTTTGTCACCAGTTGGTCCTCGTGGAAGGCTCTTGAGGAGATTGCTTTCTTGGATAGGACTTATTCCCCCTATGCCAGAAACACCTTTTGAGGTTCACAATGATAATAACGCTCCTGAACCTTACCTAAGGTTTGCCCCACAAATCCTCTCTTTAATTACAGTCTGTTAGCTCGGCTTGATGTTTCTCTTATCATAAAAAGGAAACAAATTGATATGGACCCCATAGATGACTGTTCTAGGACCCCTGAAACTCACTCTCAAGTCTCAACAAGTCTTAAATGAACAATGAACAGTCCAGATAAGGTGCCACAAAGGAAAGGACCTGTGATTAACCGGGTATGATTTGTTGGTTTGGAGTTTAAATCTCACAAACCTCAAGTTCTCAGTTTGAAACCTGCAACATCCAAAAAAAAACCCGGGTATCCTCATGAGAACATTAAGTAACAAGTTAAAAAGTTGTAAAAATTCATTCAACTCTCCAATTTTTTTAGTGCATAGGTTTGCACTATATTTAGGGAAAAGTAGAATTCTCTTGAACCTAAGGCATTTGGTATAAGTGTTTATTTTCTGAAATTATCTTTTTTTCTCAAATTTTCAAGATTTAGAAAAATATGGATGGAGAAGAAAGTAATTTGAGGTGTCATTGCATTTTTTAGAAAATGTTGAAAACATTGATGTGTTGAAAATATATTCAGAGAAAATATTTTTTAAATTTTAAACAAATCGTATTTTCACTTATTTTTTTGTTTTATTTGAAAATAAAAACAGAAAATACTCAATTCAAGCTCCAATTAAATCCTAACATCAAGTTTTGGTGTCATTATTACAAAATAAAAGAGGAAAAGATAGTGTATATCCCTACTATTCTTACTTAATCAAGACCAAAACATAAGCAAAATTAGCTAACTTTATGTTAATTATGTCTTTTAATTCTTGTAATCATATTTAAAAAGTAATTTTTTCCCCTAAAGTGTCTTTTATTGAAACTTGATATCAAGAATAAAAAGTAGTCATTGAAGAATATTTTGGAAATGATATCATTAAATAGGATCTAGCTAAACTTCGCTTATATTGGGATTCATTTTCTTATATTCAAGTCTATGGGAGTAGTTCTTAGTTAATGTTATAAATATGACAAAGATATTGTGACATTATTACAAAATTAAAGGGAAACCCAGCAACAAAAATAAATAAATGATCATTGACTCCATAAAATTACTATGAAAATTCAAACTTTGACTGTGTAATTCCCTCAATGGGCCATAGAGAACAACACATGACAAATATTGAGTTAAAGGACAACTTTTTGTCATGTGCATTATTTGATTAACAATGAACCATACAACTATACAAACATAAGAATAATAAAATTTATATTATTATTATTATTATTATTATTATATGTTATGAGGATTCAAAATACAAAATACATACAAGCAAGCTAACTAATCGTATATTCGAAATACGATGATAAAGTTGTTGTTGCAACTAATAAATAATGTAAATTCAAAACCCATGACATGATAAAGTTGTCGTAGCTAGTAGATAATGTGAATTCGAAACATATGACACGAGTGGTTGTTGTTGTAGCTAGTAGATAAAGTGAATTTGAAATACTAGAAACAAAAAATTGTTTCATGGTTTTGTGAGTATCAAGAAGTTGAGTGTCCTCGTCATATTAATTTGTGTTGTCCCATAATTTTTTTTCTTTTTCAAATCAAACTTAAAACAAAAATATTTGTCAAATTTTAGCAAATAAGACGGACCCTATCTGTGTTCCTGGCACTTCTTGAAGCGAGTCCTTATGATTGAACCAACGAAAATTTGAACAGAATCTGTACGTTTCTTTCCTTATATGCTATCCATGGCAAGGAGGAAGGGAACCTCTATGGCCATTCTCTCATCACGAATGATCTTAACTTTCCTTGGAGTCAGCATTGAACTGATATTGTTGATTGCACCGTGATACGTATTGTATCTTCTGAGAAAGCTGTAAAAATGACAGAACAGGATAAAAGAGGTAAAATGCACAGATAATGAGAGCAGATTGCTCCCCCAAGTCAGAGAAGGTTCTCTAGACTCCCAAATTCATTTCAAACTTTACATAAAAACCTATCATGATTATCCCCTGCCTATATAACAGAAATTCCCCTCAGCCCACTCTCTCCTCTAACTAACTCAAACCTATTTCACGAAACCTCTAATTAGGAATAGACCTTGTTGCCCTCTTGGACCTACGTGTGTACATTTAAAAGTTTTCTCACTATTGGGTTGGTTGGGCTGATTCCCATCACACCGATTGTGGCATAGCAAAATCTGATCAACAAGGGCACAATTCGCAAAATAGACATAAATAATTTATACACAAAAAATTAAATAAATAATGGAAGTATTATCTATATTACCTTTTCATATCATAAATACTTCTAGGTTTTTTTGAAGAGTGCTTTCTCATCCATCATGTGTAAAGAACCTCTTCAAAGTATCAAACAAATCTCCCAAATATTCTAATTTAATGCTATATTTTGTCAAAAAGTTGTAGTGTGAAGGTTTGTTGCTTCATAGCTTGCAGTTAAGTTGAATCAATATCTTAACAAAAATCACTCTGACATCATCATCATCACACCGCGATAGTAAAAACTTGTCACACCACAATAGGAAAAACCAAAAACTAAACCATGCACAAAGCCAAAGCCTTGAAATAGATTACATGCATGGAACTCCCATGTTTAGTTTGCTAGTTTTATTTTAGGATAATTTGGTTGAAGCATCATTGTTTGACATTACCAATCAATAGAATTCTCTTTCCAGGCCTACTTTTTTATCAAGGATATCACTAAGTGATATATGGAGACCTGCATCAAGGAAATACTGCAGAAATGATCCTTGGAAAATGTTGAAAACTTCCATTTCCATACTTTTCTCACAGTCAGTCCTGCAGGTATTCCTCGTTACCTACAATTCTGTGTAGGGCTACACAAATATGTATTTAGAGAGCCATTCTGACTCGACCTATGTGTACTATTTGAAGATATGCCATACATCTCTGACCTTGTTTTCATGATTTCTTTCCTTTTGTATCATTTTTCTCAAAAGGTTGAGGTAGATTATACATCTATAATTAGTTACAAATATAGTAGTGTTATGATTTTCCTAATGAACATGTTTTTTCTTAGTCTTGTATTGATTTTTTTTTTGTGTGGATAGAGTTTACGTTCCTAGTTGTAAGAGTTAATAAAGTTCTTTACTGGCAATGATTTACTAATATAATTATGCTGGAAAAATTGATCCAAATCTTATATGTTCTCAAAATAGGAGCCAGCATTTGAAGAATTAATTCTACTATATACCAAGGAAGTTGAGGAAACAAATAAAGATAAAGCAGAGGTTCCATCATTGCAATTAAAGATTTATGAGAGAATTCCTATTCCAGATTTACCGGTAATAATTTTGCCTATGCAGGAGCTGTCAGATCTCAGATGAGAAGACTCTTCTTAATGACTTGATGTTGTTCTGTTGTAGCTTTCTATTTTTATACGTATAATTCTTCAGATGACACTCAATTCTTTTCCAGGTAATTTTCCCTCACAAAAAGCTATCATTCCGTATCATAGACACAGTAAGAAATCTGCTAATATTCTTTCCCTTTGTTTTAGAATTAGTTTTAAACTCATTTAAAGTTACATGCTATGTGTGTTAAGTATTTTTATATTCTTATTCTGTATATGATAAATTGTGATGTAATTTGAGATTCCTCCCTTTGTTAATAATTTTTCTCAGACCACACATTTCTTTTTTAATCAGCGGTGTCTGGGTAATCCAGTTTTTTTTTTATCTAATAAAGAGGATATGTTTGGTGAAACTTTCATGATGGTGTTAGTGTTCATACTTCCTAAATGTAGCTTTGGTCGAGACTATACACCAAACAGATAAATGATAGGAAGATAAAATTACAGCTACTGATTATACTAAAATGACTACCATTAGAGCGCTACTAAGAAGATAAAAATTACTGCTATTCAAGATATTTCTTATCATTGATGACTTTACACAATGGAAAGCCCTACATTAAATAACTATCCCAATGAATGGCAACCCTACAAGTGTCAACATCTGGCTTTAGGAATTTTAAATTAAAAATAACATTTAAACAATACTATTATAAGATCCTAAGTCCATTCTATAAAACCCTACAAGTGTCAACATCTGGCTTTCGTTTTTCACTGTAATAAATTTAATAATAATATAATGGTGAAATAATGTTATGATATTTTAAAGGTATCTTTACCTTCATTTGTTTATCCTTGTAACTGTTAACTGTAAACTTACAGGTGCGCTTGGATGTTGCCACAATTTTGGGACTTCTGGCATACTTCATAAACTACAAATTTGAGAATGTCTTATCTTCCCCGTATGTGTAACTCAGTTTCATTCTTTCATATATGATAATATTCCTAAATTATATTGCAGCATCTCTATAGATGAGTTTTTTTATCTGATTCATATGATAGTATGAAAAAAGATATTTCATATGATAATATTCCTATTCCTAAAAGATGAGTTTTAATTATGGTTCTAAGTTCTTCATAATTAGGCTTAACTATCTCTTATTATGAAAAATGAAAATTATAAATCTAGGTCATATAACCATGCATGAATCGTCAAGATTAAAAAACAGTTAGTGGTCACATGACCACTTAAAATGTCATGTGCATTTTCTTTTAATCTTGATCATTCAAGTATGATCTAATGGTCTGTATTTGTAATTCTCATTTCTCACAATAAGATTTCTCATTTGATACTCTCCATATATATGATGAACATTTTTCTTGCTGGTCTAGAAAGAAAATCCCCATTTCTACCTTCCACCATTAACTTTCCCAGCTTAGAAGTTTCATCATTTGACAAACTGTTGTAGTGCTTGTAATCAATATTTGCTTCGATTATGTCAGATCAGCAATATTACTCGATGTAGTTGCCATAAGTGCCCTAATAATATATGGGAGTCGTGTGGTTCTAGGCTACAAACAGACATGGGATAGGTATCAGGTAATTATCATCATCTTTTCTTGTCCTGTCCTGTCAGAGATTATTATGGAAGAAGATTATGAAAGCATAGTTCTTTCTTCCGCATTCTGTGGAAAGGAGAATTTCTAAACTTCAAGAATGTTATATTGCAGTTGTTAGTCAACAAGACACTTTATGAAAAAACATTGGCAAGTGGCTTTGGCTCAGTGCATTTTCTTCTAGATGCTTCTGAACAGCAGCAAGTGAGAAACTTCCCTTGTTATGTTTTCTGTGGATAACTTTAATGTTGTGGGGGCAAAAGCAACCAATGCCGAATCAATCATTTCATTAAGTTCAGTGGTGCTCAATTTTTTTTTTTTTTTTTTTGGGTTTTATAAAATTATTTGAAGGTTTTGAATTTTTTTGGTTGATGATTTTAAGTTGTAATCTATTTCTAAAATCTAAACTATTGAATCATGTAGATATTCTTGTATCAACTGGTCATCATGTAAATGTATCTTGCATCTATTGGCCTGGAAAAACATTTTAGAATTGTGTACCAAATTGTGGTTGGATGGTCATTTTGCCAAACGGAAAATCAGATCACGAAATACTTCCTTAGCAGATTCAATTTTTTGTAAATATTAACAATTATGAATTGATTTTGTGTGGTTTATGTTATGAAACAATGCCTGAACAGTAGCTCCAGTCAAAGTAGGTAGATAAGGTTATGCACTCTATTTACCTTGTAAAATGGGAGACTGCACTGCCAAAATAGAGTTTCTTCTTTCCAATCTCGTCGGTATGTATTCTGACCTTAACTGACTTCTGTCTCCCTAAACTTTACATATGCAGTACAAGGAAGCTATTTTGGCTTATGCCATCCTGCTCAAAGCAGAGAAGAGTCAGGTTTGTACAGTTGTCTGCAAATCCTTCTTATGATATAGCATTCTAAGTGAAACATAAATCATATGTGTACCATTCTTGACTGCAGGTTATTTCTCGGCAAAGTGTTGGAGAAAAGTGTGAGAGATTCATGTATGAAGTGTTTAAAGTAAAGGTGACATTATTAACTTTTTTTGGGGGGGGGAGGGGGGTGTCTGCTCTCAGAAGTTAATACTTTAGTCTGTTACGTGGTAGTGCTGCCTGCTAACCTAATCATTACATAATTTGCATTCTTTGACTATTTGAAACTAGCAGGTTGAAATGCCAATTGACAAGGCACTCAATACATTATTAAGGCTGGGCTTAGCAACTGAAACTAGTATTGATGGAAGGCGTGGATTGCTGGCTATGCCTTGTCCGAAGGCTTACGAGGCCCTTAAAGAACGATGGAATAGTTTGCTTAGTTAAAACGTGCGATATGCACGTTTCACTGAGTACTGGAAACGACCTTCAATGTTTACTAATAAAAGGCATTGTATGTATTAAGTATATAATCCCCACATGGCATCCGGTAATAGTTCTGTATATAGATGAGACTAGGCATTATTCATGCTGCACTTTATTTTATTTTATTTATAAATCAATGTATTTTGTTCGATCTTTTTTCATCGATTCCATAGATTAGCACAAAGCTTATATTGCAGCAGCCGAGGAAATTAATATATTGCCTCAATGCAATAGAGAATCAAAGCATAAAATAAATAAATTTACATATTACATTCTGTTTGGATGGAAATGCAAATGAATAGAAAGAAGAGAGAAAATTAATGAATTTTTTAATTGTTTGTATTAAGAGAAAGTAATTTTTTTTCTGTCTAGTTATTTAAATTGATGGAGAAGTAACAAGATAATAGGGATATATTTCATACACTAGCCGAATTTCTAATACACCCATCATGAATCTGAAAGTCCATAAGCATACAGGTCTCAAATATGCGACATTCGCGTTATTAACACGATCCTCCAACCAACTGAATCAATTATGTTAAAAAATAATTAACATTGTTACATATAACAATACATTTTTTAATATATATTTAATACACATATAAGATTACATAATAAATTTTGAAACAATTAATTTTGATCTAATAATTAAAGTATTTTTTACATATAAAAATTATAGATTTAAATAAAATTATAATTTTAATAATTATTAAATCAAAATTAATTGTTATAAAATTTATTATGTAAACTTATATGTGTATTAAATAAATATTAAAAAATTTAGTGTTATACGTAGAATATCCCAAGATAATATCTTTAGAAATGCACTATGTATTAGAAATTTGACTTGTTTGTGTATGAAGCATATCCCAAGATAATAAATGCGATATAGGATTATCATTTTATCCTTTATCCCAATGTAAAAAAAATTCAAGAAATGGGGGTATAGTAGTATTATTGAGCATTTGAGCTTGAGCTTGTTGACGACAAGGATGGAGGACTAGTGCACTTGGCATCAAAGCCAGTCTGGAAAAGTCGGTCGCTTGCCTCAGCTCTGGGCTAATTCCAATTTTCACAAATGTGTTTTCTTAAGATAATCTGAAAAGGTTTTTTTTTTTTTTTACTAATAATCACTTTTGATTTTTTATCTTTATTTTTTTTCACTTTAGACTCTTATTTTTTAAAAAGTTTATTTTATCCAATCAAAAATATTCCCTTAGTAATATAATATATTGAAAATTAAAAATCACCATAAAATGCAAGGTCCCATTTGAGATGGTAGTGAGTTTGTGGTTTTTCAAATACAATTTTTAAAATAAAATGTGTTTGTTAAAAGTGGAGTTGAATTGATTTTTACTTCAACTTCAAAACAGTTTTATATTTATTATCAAAACAAAGAACTTTTTTTTTATAAATTTGATTTTTAGTTTTTAAAAATAGATTTTAACTATCACAATTAGCAATGCCACCTCCACCATTGTCGTTGTCACGCACCACCACCATCATTCTCGTCACCTTTATTGTTGTTGTTTCATCACTACTATAGCTACCACTACCACCACCATTATATCACTTTTATAGCTGTTGGCAGAATTTATATGTTATTGTTGAATTTATTTATTTAAAATTGAGTCAGTTGTTAGTGGTCTAGAGTTTTGGAGATTGTTGATGCACTACGTTGTAGTTATCTTATCTTTTATTTTTCTGTTTTGGATAACAGACTTAGTGGTTAGTTATTATCATATTTTGGAGTATATGGGTCCTATCTATTGGGAGTGTTTTTCAGTTCTGTAATTTGCCTATTTAAAGGCTCTCAAAGTTTTGAATGAATACAGAGAGAAACGTATTTTTCACATTCTGTTCTTTATTCTTTTACGTTAACAGTGGTATCACGAGCCAGGTTCTTTCATTTGTAACTTCCTTTGCAGCAGCAAATGGCAAGTGAAAGATCCTTTGTGCAACCAGCAATTCCTCGTTTTGATGGTCAATATGACCATTGGTGTATGTTGATGGAGAATTTTATGAGGTCCAAGGAGTATTGGCAAGTAATTGAATATGGTGTGCCTGAAAATAGTGCACTGCTCACTGATGAACAACAAAATGAATTGGATGCACTGAAGCCGAAAGATTTGAAAGCTAAAAACTATTTGTTTCAAGCCATTGATCGATCTATCTTGGAAACCATTCTCAGAAAAGAAACTTCCAAGGATATTTGGGGTTCAATGAAGAAGAAATATCAAGGGTCTGCAAGAGCAAGGAGGCGACAACTTCAAGCTCTTCGTGCTGAGTTTGAAACACTTCGAATGAAATCTGGAGAATCAATTGTAGATTACTTCTCTCGTGTGATGGCTATTGTCAACAAGATGCACATTTTTGGAGATAAAATTGAAGAAACTATAGTAGTTGAAAAGATACTCTGGTCTTTGGCACCAAAATTTAACTTTGTTTTATGTGCCATAGAAGAGTCTAAAGGCATTGATGAACCCTCACTTGATGAATTGCAGAGTTCATTGTTGGTCATGAGCAGAAGCTTAAACAACCAGAAATTGAGGGGCAAGCGTTGAAGGCTTCTATCAATACTCATTCCAACAATTTCAGAGGAAGGGGTAGAGGTAGAGGTAGAGGAAGAAGGGTCAAGGAGCCAGAGATTCCAACAGGAATTTCAAAGGCAATAATGATCAACCTCAAGGCAAAGGCAGAGGAAAGGAGCATGACAAATCTAAGGTAGAATGTTTTAGATGTCATAATCTTGGTCATTATGCTTCTGAATGTTATCCCAAGTTGCCTCGTAACAAGGAAAAGGGGGAGAGTTCAAATCTAGCAGAGATGAAAGAGGAAGAGGAGACTTTGTTGATGGCTGTTCAAGACATAAAGAATGTTGAATCAGATGAATGGTATGTGGATACAGGCTGCAGTAACCATATGAGTGGAATAAGTCTTCTTTCTCATTTCTAAATGAAAATTTTCATTCTACTGTGAGATTTGGTGATTGCTCTATGCTGAAAGTGATGGGAAAAGGTGATATTAAGATAAAAACTAAGAATGGTTTTGTTGAAACAATTTCTAATGTGCTATATGTTCCTGATTTGAAAAGTAACTTGTAGTGTTGGACAGTTACAAGAAAAAGGGGTACACTATCACCATTAGCAAAGGTGCTTGTGAAATTTACGATCCTGTTAGGGGTGCTATTGTTATTAAAATGAGCTCAAACAGACTATTCCCTCTGAAGATTGAAAGCGTCCAATCTTGTTTGATGTCCAAAGTAAAAGATCCTTCTTGACTTTGGCATTACCATTATGGCCACTTAAATTTAGGAGGACTAAAGACCCTCCAACTGAAAGACATGGTGACGGGCCTTCCACAAATTGCTACTCCTTCTGAAGTTTGTGAAGAATGTGTTGCTAGCAAACAACATAGTTCTCAATTTCCTAGTGGCAAATCATGGAGAGCAAAAGATGTCTTGGAGTTGGTGCATTCAAACTTATGTGGCCCAATAAAACCTTTATCCAGTGGAGGTAAAAAGTATTTAATCACTTTCTTATTCTAGGAAAATTTGGGTTTATTTTTTACAAGAAAAGTCAGAAGCCTTTGGTGCATTTAAAATATTCAAGGCGAGAGTTGAAAAAGAATCAGGAAAGGCCATTAAAACCCTCCGAACATATCGTGGTGGAGAATATTGCTCAAATGAGTTTGCTGATTTTTGTATAGAACATGACATCCGAAAAGAGCTTACAATCGCTTATACACCACAACAAAATGGTGTATTGGAGAGGAAAAATAGAATGATTCTCAACATGGTGAGAAGTTTGCTAGCACAAGGACAAGTTCCAAAAACATTTTGGCCTGAGGCTGTAAATTGGAGTGTTCATGTTTTAAACAGAAGCACAACTTTGGCTGTTCAAAACATGGTGAGAAGTTATCTACCTTAAGGTCAGAATACCATACGTGTAAATGGGTCTTCAAGGCAAAGCTAAACAAGGATGATGATGTGGACAAGTATAAAGCATACTTTGTGGCAAAAGGGTACAAGCAGCAGTATACGATTGATTATACAAAAGTATTTTCTCCCATTGAAAAATTCGATTGGTGGTTGCATTCGCGGCACAAAATTCTTGGCCCATTTTCCGGCTAGATGTCAAATCGGCATTTTTGCATGGATATTTGGAAGAACAGGTATTTATTGATCAACCCCCTGACTATGTTAAGGTTGGATATGAAAATAAAGTTTATAGATTAAAGAAAGCTCTCTATGGGTTAAAGCAAGCTCTAAGGGCCTAGTATAATCGCATCTAGACTTACTTTCTTTAAATAGTATAATCGCATTGAGACTTACTTTCTTTAAATTGATTTTGTGAAATGTCCTTATGAGTACACAATGCTTGTTAAGATTGGAGATAAGAATCTGTTTGGATAAGACAATTTAAAATTCTAAGAATTTTAAATGTTTCAATTGAAATTCTTTCATTTTCAGAATTTTGTGTTTGGATAAAGAAATTAAATTTTTTTAGTTGTCGTCGGATGCCGAATCCTCTGCCACGGAAACTTGGGCTGCCTTACATGTGAGTTGCGGAGTGGAACGATAACGGATCAGAGGGTGGTGCGATGCGAGTGTCTATAGAAGAAGGGAATTTCAAACACACTCTAAGGAAAAAGTGTTTGTAGTATGCTTGTATGTTTTATATTACTGGAAATGGTGCTGCCATGTTTATTGAATTCAAGAAGTCCATGATGAATGAATTTGAAATGTTTGATATGGGTTTGATGCATTATTATTTAGGCAGAAGTGATGCAATTAGATGATGGGATTTTTATTTCTCAAAAGAAATGTGGGAGAAATTCTGAATAGGTTTCAAATGAAGGATTACAATGTCGTAAGTACTCCAGTTGAGTGTGGCACAAAGCTACATAAAGATCATGATGGAAAGAGGGTTGACAACACACTTTACAAGCAAATTGTAGGCAACTTAATGTATCTTACTGCAACTAGGCCAGACATAATGTATTATGTGAGTTTGATCAACAGATACATGGAAAATCCTACTGAGTTGCATTTGTTGGTTACCAAGAGAATTCTTCGCTATTTGCAAGGAACTTGAAACCTTGGGGTATATTACAAGAAGGGTGAAAATTTTGATTTGATTGGATTTATTGACAGTGATTATGCAGGTGATTTAGATGATAGAAAGAGCACTTCTGGTTCTGTCTTTATGCTTGGAACAAGTGTTGTTCGTGGTCATCTAAAAAGCAACTAATTGTCACCTTGTCCAGTACTAAAGCTAAGTTTGTTGCAGCTACAACTTGTGCTTGCCCAGCCATATGGTTGAGAAAAATTCTTGAGGAGCTGCAGTTCAAGCAAATTAAAGCTACTACAATTTTTTGTGACAATAGCTCAACAATTAAGTTGTCAAGAAATCCAGTTCTACATGCAAGAAGCAAGTAGATTGATGTGAAGTTCTATTTCTTGAGAGATCTTTGCGAGGATGGAACTATTGATCTAGTACACTGCAAGAGTAAAGATCAAGTTGCTGACATATTTACCAAGGCCTTGCAGAGGGAGCTGTTCTTGAAGCTTAGAGAGTTATTAGGTGTCTGCATGATTGATTCCGCCAAGGCTTTAAGGGAGGGATTGTTGACAGAATTTATATGTTATTATTGAATTTATTTATTTAAAATTTGAGTCATTTGTTAGCTGTCTAGAGTTTAGGAGATTGTTGATGCACTATATTGCAGTTATCTTATCTTTTATTTTTTCTGTTTTGGTTGACAGACTGAGAGGTTAGTTATTATCATATTTTGGAGTATATGGGTCCTATGAGTGTTTTTCAGTTCTGTAATTCGCCCATTTAAAGGCTCTCAATACACAGAAAAATGCACTTCTCATCTTCCGCTCTTTATTTTTTTGCGTTAATAAATCTTTATTATCACTACCATCATAATGTCATTACCATATCGTCACCATCACCATTCCACTATCATTATCGTTGCCGCCACTATTCCACCCTACCACCATCGTCATCATTACCATTCCATCCCCACCACCACCATCGCCATCAATGCTATTCTCATTATGTTACCTTTGTCATTACCATTATTTCATATTAGAGCAAAATAAGATAAAACGGTTGATTTTTTTTTTTTTAATTTGTAACAATTAAAAGCAAAAAATAAATCCAAAACTCATAACTCAAATAAAATTGATTTTGATTTTTAAAAATTTTAAAACTAAAAAAAAAAAAGAAAACACCCGAACAGGGCCTAAGCTTCTTAGTTTTCTGTCTCTACTTCCTCCTCTCTCTCGTCTCCATTTTTACCTACTTGAAACTTTTCTCTTTCTTTTTAAATTCCATTTTTCTCTCTTATCTTTTTTCATTTTCCTATTTCTCCAAAGACATTACCTTGACTCAGCTCTCCAGAAATTTTTGGTTTTTGTGCCATAAAGATATAAGTAAAAAGTTTTTTCATTGGAGGAAACTAAGGATTTGTCAAGCATTTGCTTGGCAAAATTAGTGAATACATTGCAGACACAAGAACAAAGGCAATTGATGAGAGAAAAATGGTACATAGAAGACGCTTTTCAAGCAAAGGCAGAAAACTCAGTTTGGCTTAGATTGCAATTGGAATTTCCATTGTTAGATTAGCTAGTATGTATTTATCTACTCATTGCACAATTTTAAAAATAGATTTGTTAACATAAGTTATTGATTACAATAAAAAATAATAAATTATACTAATTATTCATAAATTTTCATAAAATTACACATTTTTCTATTTTATATTTTATTTCTACACTAACATTCTTTGAAAAATATTACAGCTACACCCTTTATATATTACACTAACCTCTGACCTCTCTTATTAATTGTTTAAAAAAATATTACATATAAGGGTAGTTCTTATAAATGTTAAAAAAGTAGAATTTTTTGTCATTTAAAAAATCAATAAAATTATAATACATTTTAAAGAAATAGTTTTCATTTACTATTTGTATAAGATTATTTATAATCTATAACAATAAATAATGATGTTTTAAAAAAAATGTAACTAAAAAGTATAATAGCGACAACCTTTTATTATATATAAAATAAAATATTGGAAAAATTAAAATAACAATTAAAATTGTAACTATTATTTTACGTGTATAATATTTTATAATGTTAAATTTATTTCCTATAACTCTTTTATGACTATTCCTATTTTTGTTTAAAACTTAATTAATCACTTAAAGCAATTAAATGTCCAATAAATTTTCGCTAAATATTCCTTGTTTTGTCTGTAAATAAATTTCATATTAACATGTTGATTATTAATATACAAAATCTATTTATTCCTTAATTACGAAAATATATGTGATATTTGTATTTATTTCTGTAAATATATTTTATAAATTGAATTCCATATCAACATGTTGATTATTATTGTTTTATATTTAAGATTTACTTAATTACAAAATAAATGTCATATATGTTTGGAAACAATAAATATTTTTGGCATAGTACTTGATATCATTAAAGTCTTATTGAATTCCACTAAACTCTTTTTTTTTCTAATTACTTTTTAACCTTGATTAAAAATTTAAAAATAATAAAATACCAACTTGTAAATGTCAGATATTTAAAGAAAACTTGAAAACAAATTCAAATAGATTTAAAAAGATTTATTATTTTTTATAAACAAATAATTAATTATATGATATTTTTTTTATAAAATAAGTAATTAAGAAGTTTACACATGAAAAAGGAATTAGATTTGATTTTTGATAAAGCTTTACTTTAAATAATATAATAAATATGGCCGGATTAAAAATAATCTATAATTTCAATATGGCTTTATAATAATAAAAATTCTAAAGTTGTTATGTATTGCACACTTACATAACCTTGACATCAAATACGCATAATAGTGTAATATTATTTTCCCTCCTTGCTAATCTTATAATTGCAGTGTATCACAGTGCATTAAAACATCTATTTTTTTAAGGGATCATTAAAATATTTATTATTATTATTATTATTATTATTATTATTATTATTATTATTATTATTATTTCTCAAAAAAGTACCCATAACTATTATAATTAATGCTATTCATCAAACAGAAATTGAATGTCTATCATCAACATCACTTATAAAAAAAATACAGATATATTTGAGCATAGTACTAAATTTATACAAGGAAAGTATACATGTGCAAATAAGCATTGACCGAAGGAGTGATTATCTAGCTTTTGTCGCTACAGCATCGCTTATCAAATTACATATATCTGAGCATTCCACCAAACTGCCCAAGGAAATAAATGCTAATAAGTAATAGAAATTACAAAGCACTCAATTAAAAATATTTATTATATTAAAATAAGAGTTATTTAATACTAATTTTAAATTATTTTAAAGCAACTAATAAAATGTATTAAGTGTTTTTAGAGCACTGCTTAGATTATTTTACATAGTTATTCCATTTATAAGAAAACAATCTTTAACATAAGTTAGAAAAGATAGCTCCATTATTTCCTAACATCTATTGATCGTGTAATTTCTTGTATCGAATATTTCATTACATGAGTACTCTTCCCTAACATCTATTCTATTGATCATGTGATTTACTGTATAAGCATTTCATTAGATAAGAACTCTTTAGTAAAAAAACAAATAATTTTATTTTTCAAATTACTATTTTTTTGCTTGTTGCTTAATAACAATTATAGAGAAAGATTGATTTTTTTTAGCATATGATAAACTCATTTTTTAAGGAAAATAACAAATATATTAATAATGAAAACGAGTTAAAAGGGTCACATTCCCCAACTAGCCCAAAAGAGTTACTACCTCCGATAGACCAAAGAGTATTTTATTGCAAAATTTCCTTTTTTACACCTAATTAATTATAAGCCCTATTAATTGTTACACATATTTTCTCATGATAGTTTGTGCACCTATTGAGTTGTCAACAAAAATAAACAAATTCATTGGTTGAAATATTGTTGTTTGAAAAATAATTCCCTCTTTAATCATTAATATAATGAGTACTCATATGCAAATAGGCTGTTACTGGTTTTGAACTCCTGATCAACAAGTTACCAAGATACAACTTTATCGTTGTGTCAGGGGTCATCCTTAGTAGGGAAAGACGATGTCATTTTTAGGTGAAATATGAAAACAAGTTAAAGAAGTGACCACACTGGGAGTTGAACACACGACTTTCTGATCCGAAGTCAGTGGGTAGTCTTTTAAAAAAAAAATTAAAATATGTTTTTCGTTTCTATAAAATATTAAAAGTTTATTTTGGTCCCTGCAATTTTTTATTTGTTTTTTGTCCTCAGAAAATAAAAATGTGCGATTTTTTAGCACAAAACAAGTTTGGACGAATCCAGACTATTTGAGTATAATGACTTTTTTTGTAATCCAATGGTGGAGCTAATCTTTTTCGTGCTCTCTCACATTCGATTCACGTCTTTGATAGAAAATGGCAGCTGATTCAGGCCAGGCTAGAGAAGATTCACGACAGCCTAATCGTCGTCGAAAATTATGACTTCGACGAGATCCCATTGTGACTGTCGATGACAGAGTGTCGCGATCTGTGTCATCACTACGTGGACATGTCTTACAGCAGGATGCTTATGATGCAAAGCGATTTCGACGTGGCATTCGCAAAGCTTGACACACACCCAAAGAAGCTCAATGAGATACTTAGCGTTTTTGCATTTTGTGGATATTAGCCCCAAAATTACATTTTGAAATTTAGGGCAAACAGTCATTTTCGTAACTCAATGAATAGAATCCTGACAAATCCGTCCCTAAAAGATGAAAATTCAAATTTTAGTCCCTAAAAGTGAAAAAAGTGCGACAAATTCATTCATCTATTAACTTTCGTCCGTTACCGTTAATGAAAGAACCTACGTGACACATTCAGAGACGAATTTGTCAGTGCTCTATACATATTTAAGGATGAAAATGACTATTTACCCAAAATCTAATTTGATCTTCATCTTCTTCCACTTTTTAATCGTTGCAACCATAATATTATAATAAACACTTAAAAAATAGGAAAGCAAACATAAGTTAGAAAAAAAATTAATATTGATTAAAAGTATAATATGTCTGTTGCTCTGAAATTTCTATTTAACAACATTAGGTAGTGACAAAATCAAGTTGAGTCTTATATTTTTCTAAGAATTTACTTAATGACTGTGCATTTTTGTTTGAGTCTCATATTTTGGATAAGATACTATCACATTAGACATTTCAAAGCAATAGAAAAATTATGCTTATTAATCAATATTATGCTTATTATTATGTTTGCTTTCCAATTTTTTTAAGTGTTTATTGTAATGTTATGTTTGCAATGATTAAAAAAGGGAAGGAAGATGAAAATTAAATTATATTTTGGATAATTAGTCATTTTCGTCCCTGAATGTATAGAACGCTTACAAATTTGTTCTGAATATGTCACGTAGGCTCTTTCATTAATGGTAGTGGACGGAAGTTAATGGATGGATAAATTTGTCATACTTTTTTCACTTTTGAGAACTAAAATTTGAATTTTCATCTTTTGGAGACGAATTTGTCAGCGCTTTATACATTCAAAGACGAATTTGACTATTCAACCTAAAATTTAATTTAAATTAAAAAATGTCACGTAGCCTCAGATGGGTTTGGATTTGTCTAAATCTAACCCTGGTCCAAAAAGTCGAACATTTTAATTTTACAAGGACGAAGAAAACATCAACATCGACATCAACAACACCTTTAACTCAAGTTAATTGGGATCGATGGTAGATGAACCCGATAATAGATACGAAAAAGTTGGAAAAAAAAAGAAAAATAAGACAAAAGAAAAGAAAAATAAAATAAAGAAAAGAAGGGTGAAAGAATGAGGGAAAAATGAAGAGGAAATGAGCTAAAAAGGAACCAATTTGGAACATAAAAATGATAACGGGTCTAACCCTCCACCTAACTTATAGTTTTTTTCCATTCCATCCTAAGACATACCTTCCACCAATCTATATCTCACTGTATGAAGTCTTGTTTAATTATCTTTTCCCAAGTAAATTTCAGTCTACCTCTACCTCTCTTTTTGTGACGAACTCTTAATAATAAACTCTTGTTCTTACAAGAGTATCCAGGGGTCGTCTCATTACGTGCCCAAATCAATCTATGCTCCTTCATCTTTTCACTCACCGGTACTACTACTACTTTTCGTACGAAGACCAAAAACAAAAAAAAAAATTTACAAGACTAAAAATGAAATTTAAGTATTTTACAAGGACGAAACATATTTTAGCCTAATTAAAATTAAATTTATGACAAGTTAACAATCTAACCACTTTTATTAGTTTTGATGAATTATTTAATTGATTCTTATATAAAAATACAAAGTAGTACAATACACACCACCATACAGGAAGAACAAATCATAAAAACCGCCCCCACTGTAGCAAATATCTCTACCAAACTGATATACTACTATAAACTGAACCATATATAACAGAATAGCTATACATTGCCTAACACAAAGACACAAAGACAACAGATACACCCCACCGAAAAATGTGACCGCAGCCCACGGATACCACATAAGATTGGAGTCAAAGTATGATATAAGATATTGGCTATCCCTCCATATTTTGCAAGCAGACCCCAGGGCTATTGACCCATTCAAAAAAACGAATAAGGAAAATCCCTGAACTCTTACTTTTAGCCATGTGAAAGTTCTGAACCTAATACTTTCCAGAATGTCCTCAAAAGCCAAACAGCATTATTGAATACTATACCATTTCTGAACTGAAGACCCATAAAGACCATAAAACAGCGACCCAAATGACTTGCCAAGCAGATGAGAAGTTCATGTTATTACTAGACACTAAAACAACTAAATCACTATGTATAAGAACTACGAGTTAAGTTCAAATTGCTTCACTTTTTATCAATAAAAATACTGTAACTTTGATAAGCTTAATCCTTATTAATTCTGTTCTGAGATAAAAGTCATAAAACCTTTGATGGGTTCAATCAAACCACTATTAACATCAAGGACAGATAGGATCTCGCAATCCTTAGGCCATTTACAAATACCTTATGTTGTGAACCCTGTCTTGCAGATGCAAGAACTGAAGGGCATAATTTTATACAAAGATAGCAACAAACATTCCTATGTATGCACTTATTTTTTAGTATTTGGATTCCCACGCCAGAGCACACATTGATTTGAGTAATTGAGTGTTGGAGAGTCTTTTATAGCTGTCTTGCAGATGCAAGAGCTGAAGGGCATGATTTTATACACAGGTAGCAACAAGCATTCCTATGTATGCACTCCTCTTTTAGTATTTGGACTCCCAAACCAGAGCACACATTGATTTGAGTAATTGAGTGTTGGAGAGTCTTTTATAGGTATGCAACCTTATGTGCTTTTAAGAAAGAAATTGACAAAAAACCAATTCCCAAGCACTTCGGGAAAATTGGTTCTGCATACAACTCAAATTTCTTCCTAAAAATCTTCCAGAATAGTAGTTTGCTTCAAACCCAAAAGCAATTCAAAGGGATTTTGCATCATTGAAGGTTGGAACCTTCTTATTTCTAATGACAGTTCTGAAAAACTCCCATGATGGATTTGTCATGTAAGACTCCCATCATGTAATTTCTCCTCTATTACCCCTTTAATTTGAAAATATCTATCCAACCTATCCACCTTCACCCACCCATAGGCATCATCTCTAGAGAACAAGGGAATCTACAACCTCCTCCAAAGTTCCTCTTGATGTTAATTTGACGATCTACCCATTGACCTACCTTCGAGGGCCACATTTTCTGATTCCTTTGAGGAAGCTAGACCTGTAGTATCCCACCATTTGAGTGAGACTCTCCACTATCTCTTCAATCTTCTTGAGCCTGGCTTCTTGAAGCTCTCTGTGTTTCTTGAAGCTCCCATTCTTCCTCATTGACTCAACACTTTTCTCTAAAGATTCCAGATATTCTTGAATACACTTAAAACTTAGTAGATAGCTCTGTGTGTGTGTGTGGTGGGGGGTTGATAAGCACCCAAGCACTCAGGGAACCCTCTAAAAGCTAGTTGTCAACGGGGAGAAGCAAGTCACTTAGGTACACAACTGAGCATCCCATACTACTCGATATGGTGCTTGCATCCATAATACCCAAGACCCTATTAGAAAGCTAGATCATTCACTTAAGGAAGAAGGAGAAAACATGCAAAATGATCCGCTCAGCTTAAACCTGGCACATTAAGCAAATCTTTTATACAAATCCACATTCCACAATTGGTGCCATTTGTGGGAAATGAGGAAAACTAGTTGCCTCTCCTAACAAGTAGTTGTGGGTTGCTGTAGCAATTATCGCCACATGAATTAAAATTCTATTGGCCACAGCTGGTACTTAAAAATGAAAATTAATCAATGGTCTAAACTAAAATTTAACCAGACAGAAAGCATATTTAATCCAATAATAATTTAAGTAATGTGATACTATACTACATTCTATATCAAAGAAATAATAAAAATTGTAATGCATCTTAAAGTTTGAAGTTCATTTCCCCTTTCCAAAAAACAAAACGAACAAATATATATCAGCTGAAGATTTCAGTTGGTACAAAAGTCAACTGTTAATTTTATCAGCAACAATCGCATCAAATTAACACGCAACATAAACTATAGCAAATAGTTGAGGTGATTTACCAGTATTGACGAGTTCGAAACCCTTGCTTGAAAACAACCAGAGGTCTGAAAAATCCATTTAGATAATTACCATATCTAAATCGCGAACGTTATATTGAAAATATGAAACTAGGAAGTTTATTAAGTACCTTGTCACATTAAAAGGGCCTCCAGGAGAGCCTTCTCCACCTCGGATGCAAGTGGTGACACACGTGATTGTGCATGATTCCGCTTTCCTTGACTTTGGTTTCTGTATTCTAGCTTTCTTACAGTCTTTGGGCAACGTGCACTCCCCGGACAATGTTTGGGGTATGTTGGATAGAGTCTCCAGTTCATCAGCTGCTGCCACAGAAGCTATCACCGCAGCGGTTGTGAGCATGGTAGTCAGTGCCACACTGCATGCTCTACTGAGTCTCACACTCGAGAATTTGCAAGTGACGCTTCTTCTCCCAGACCCACTCAATTTCTTGGGGCTGCACCTCTCACTCTGAATACCCCCATCACGTACCCACGATCCACAGTACACCGATAAGCTTGGGCCATAAATTAGCATTATCTTTTCTCTCTCCTTGTAAATCTCATTAAACTAACACCATACTATCTTCTTTTCCCTTTGAGAAAGAAAAATGCTATATCCTCCGCCTAAACAGTGAATGAATGATCCTCCGATCCAATCAAAAACTGACATTTGTCAATTCATTTAATTTTCTAAAACTTTAATAATTTTAACTTTTCTCTTTTACAAACTTGCCTCTACTGAGTTACCCCGTAAACAAAACTCATTTTCTATCTTCTTTTCTGTACAACACCTACTCGGAATGAGATGGAGCGGAACGCTCCATGGTCTACCGCCCCCATTTGAACTAGGTGGCTTTTCTATTTTCGAGCTTGTGAAGCCAAGCTTTGGAGTAACTAAGATATCTATTCTCATGTAAGAATTTTTAATACTTAAAGCACATTCCAACCTCATCAAAATAATGAATTGTTTATTATTTTTAATTATTTTAGTCAATATTCTGGACAAGAACCTAAACAATATATTTTAAATAAAAAATTATCAATTTGGAGTTGTTCGAAAACTATTTACAAATCTGGAGCAGTTGGTCACGCCCAGAACCAGGCGTGACTAGGGGGTTAATTGGTTCTGGGTGTGACTATTCATGTCCAGTTTTGGGCGTGACCAACTTCTGACATGTGTCATGCACAGATGGAGCGATGCGTATATAAACTTCGGACGATCATAACTTTTGATTGAAATGTCCAATTAAGGCGTAGTTTGTGTCAAAACGCTCGAAATTGAGAGGAGAAGCCTTAAGCAAACTTCCAAAGGGGATTTGGTCAAAAAAAAAATTCCAAAAAATGCTTCTAAGTACCTCAAAATTATGATTTAATCTTCGAACATCTAAAAATTTTCTTGTGTTCTACTTTTTAATTATTTAGTCAGTTAATTACATACTATTTTTTATTTTTTTAATTACCTCTCTTAATTTCGAGCGTTTTGACATATCGTACACCTCGATCGGACATTTCTCTCAAAAGTTAGACCATTTGAAAAATATATTGAACGTTATTTTTTAATGTTATTTTTCATCAAAAAATGTTCATAAAAATAAGAATACATCAATTAATATATATAACTGATTGTGTATTTCAAGTTTCAACACACACATGAAGCTCTGATAAAAAGATGTTTCACTTTTTTTCAAAGTTTAAAAAAGAAAAAATTTTTTTTTTTCATTTATGTCTATTATATTGATATATCATTTATGTAATTAAAAATAGTACAGAAAATTAAATTTGCATTTATGATAATTATTTATAAAAAAAGAAGACACGAAAATTTAAATTAACATTTTCTTATATTTTAATTTTCTACTTTATTTTGTCTAAAAAATATCTATAATATTGTTTTAGAAAAAATTACATGTATATGACAATCATTATAAATATTTTAGAGTTTATGTATGTTACAAATATTATGCAAATTTAATACAGAATCAAGAAATGTAAATAATATCATTATAAACATGTTTTAGAAAAAATACATGTATATGGCAATTATTATAAACATTTTAGAGTTTATGTATGTTACAAATATTATGCAAATTTAATACAAAATCAAGAAATGTACATAATGAAAAATAACATTAAAAAGTAAAGTACATAATATCTTTCAAATGGTCTAATTGTTGAGAAAAATGTCCGATCGAGGTGTACGATATGTCAAAACGCTCGAAATTAAGAGAGGTAATTAAAAAAAATAAAAAACAGGATGCAATTAACTGACTAAATAATTAAAAAGTAGAAAACAAGAAATTTTTTAGATGTTCGAAGATTAAATCATAATTTTAAGGCACTTAGAAGCATTTTTTTGGAAATTTTTTTGACCAAATCCCCTTCGAAAATTTGCCTAAGCTTCTCCTCTCAATTCCGAGCGTTTTAACACAAACTACGCCTCAATCGGACATTCCAGTCAAAAGTTATGACCATCCGAAGTTTATATACACATCGCTCTATCTGTGCATGACACGTGTCAGAAGTTGGTCACACCTAGAACTGGGCATGACCAACTGTCCCAGATTTGTAAATAGTTTTCGAACAGCCTCAAATTGATAATTTTTTATTTAAAATGTATTATTTAGGTTTTTTTGCCCAATATTCTGTAAGACCCAAAGTGCCATCATCGTTCCCGACCTCCTGTAGCCGAGAGATCCAAAATCAGCGAGATAAAATCACCATGATGCTTTGTAATTGCTCCCTCATTCGGCTCCCAATATCTATTTGAATCCACAGACGTAAATCGCATCATTGTTGGTCGTAGACCCCCTCCGTGTTTCGCCACATCCCTACCACGGGAAACCGATTCGCAATAGCTTTTTTAGCAACCAAATCTCAAACTCGCATACATATTGCATCAAAATGAAGTTTTGTGGGTGAGATTTGTATTAACCCCTTCCCCAATACGCCCAAACGTATAATACACATACCCACCCAATACAAAGACTATGTTTAGTGACGTTTCTAACCGTTAGAGTATGCGTTCGTTTGTCATTTTCTTTCCAAGAAGCTTCTAGGTTGCTACAGCTGTGCATTAGCTATTTTCTGACTGTTAAGAAAAGCTAGAGTATTAGTGTATTTAATCTCTTGTCTTATGTTAGACATTAGACCATTCATGGTTGGATGACTTACATAAAGATATAAATTTGTGTGATTTGTATTTTGATAAAATACTTTTTAGTGTAATTTGTTGTATTTCATCTAATGAGAAGTAAGCTAAAGTTGAATTTTATAATTGTTTTTTTTCATTTGGAGACCCTTTCCTGTCTCGAATGTGGGACTGAGTTGAGCTATCAACTTTTTCTGAAATCCCCAAACAACCCCTCGCTCTCCAGAGTCTCGAAAGGCCCAGCCACAAAGTCTCCATTTGTGTATTATCCCTCTCTCTCTCTCATGGTTCATGCACCATCGTGGCCACTCCACTGACACCCCATATCTCCTCCAAATTCAAAGATGTCGGTAGCGGCGACTCGCAGTCCCAACCTCTAATCGTGACACTAGCATTCCTTGTGCATCTCCTTGTACCTTCGACACGACTTGGCGTAATGCCACTCATTGTCGGAGCTCATCAACCAGAATTCCATGTCTCGACCTGACGCACCACTGGACGCACTATCCCACCAAATCCAAACACCGCTAGGAAATCCGACCAGATCTAACCTCTATTGTTGTTATTGAAAATTGATAGTGGTAGTCGGAGAGCAAGCATGGCGGATCGCGATGACAATGGAGACAATCCGCTGCTGCACAGGCCACGACTCGCACACCCGCGACCCAAGCATGTCACCACGGCATAACGAACCTCGCGAACGATGCGAATAGTTATGAAACAACAACCAAAGAGGAAAAGCAAAGCAGGGAGGATGCTTGGATTTTGATTCTTTGGTCTAATTCACTTGTTAATTTGGTAGTTGATTTTTTTATGAGTAGTTTGTTGGATGCTTAGATGGGTGACATCAATTCTAAGCTTGATGGGCTGCGGTTGAAATTAAGAATGTCGAGATATTTTTTTTAATGGTGGGAATGTTTATATTTTTCTTTTTAGTTTAGGTGGTTAATAATCAAATGGTGTAATTGTTTCTTTTTTTAATGATCATTTGTATTTGGTTGTGGGTTTTTATTGTAATGAACTTATTTGAGATTAATGTTAAAGTGAGTTGTTGATTATTGATTAATAGCAACATTCAACGTGGGCTTCCTTGGATTTTGGTTTGGGTGGGTGTTAGATGGTGGCAGGCGGTATTTGATACAGTTGGTGATCCTGGAATTTGGTTGTATTTCTAGGTTTTGGGGTTTCAATAATGTTCAAATGTACTAGTTGAGGAAGACAAGAGTAATGAGGAAGATGAGGGCATTTTGGTCTGTATATGCCATTAAACATGCATGTCACATGACTGTTTCAAGTTTACAAAAAGAAGGTTGTTACGGTGTAAGGGGTGCTATGTAATAGACTTATAATAATTAGGGGAGTTTTCTATAGGAGTAAACTAAAAAGGAATACCGAGTATTAGAGTATAATAAGTTCAAATAGGAGTTTTACTGTGTGAAATGACACTTTTTTCGTATTATGTGAAAGTTTTTCACATAGTTTAATCTTTTAGTTTTCGAGTAAAAGGTTTAGATTTATTTTTATTATTTTTTTCTTTTTTTTTTTTCGAAATTGTCCCTTCCTTTTCCTTTTCACTCCAATTCTTGCAACTTCCATTAACACTAAACACTATATCCTATGTCTATAGCAACACCTCCACGTTCCAAGCACATTACATTTTCGTTCTTCATCGATAACCACATATTTTTCAAGATAGGGAAGTTATAGAATTAATAAATGAAAAAACCCTCGACAACACTGCACAACAACTCCAAACCTAGATAGTGGAGTTTGTGGATTTTGAAGGAAGGTGGCATCGCCAACAGAGGGAACAATTGTTGGTCTTAAACCCAAATCGCATAAATCAAACACCAAACCTAACAAAATCAAGTTGGGGATCTAACAAAATGCAGATCTAACAAAACGAAAAAATCAGAAGATCTAGTGTCGATTTGATGACCTTGCACGTGAAGAAGTTGTTGTTGTACACTCCACGATCTTCCATTGTCGCAATAGATCTAGCATCGTCGCATTCTCATAAACCCAAGTGACGCAATCCGTTCTCATAAACCCAAGTGACACGACCTTTTTTAGAGCAACAACAAACAATGATTGTGGCCGAAGAGAAAGAATGGCAGTAGCAAGAACTAAAGATGGTCAACAATGATGTCGTTTGCAGTCGAAGAAGAAAGTGAAGAGGAAAAGGTTGGATCTTTGACGGGGAAGAGAGATCGTGAGAGAACTTAGGGACAAAATTGGTAAAAGGGAAAACAAAACAAAAAAAGATGAAAGAAGAATTTTTTGAACCATAAATTTAAGTTAAAAAAGTCCAACACTATGATTTAACTTTCATATCGTGTGAAATTTTTTTTACTTTCTCATAGTAAAATCAAATCACAAAACACAAGAAAGTATGTCCTAAACAAGTGTACGATGTGGAATTCTGCTATGATCGGCGACGACGCCATCAAAGAAGACAAAGACAATGACCATCATATCGCGCCACAAAACCCATATCATCCACAACCACCACGTCGCACCTGAAACCCATCTCACCCACAACCACTGAGCCCGTAACAGTTTCAGACCTGTCTCAGACTCTCAGATCTGACTTGTATGCACTTAGATCTAAGACTCATTTGAACGATTTTCGGATTTGTTTTGTGTTATTGTCTTACGGGGAGGGAAATTTCTGTGACCCAAAACCCATTTTGGTGCTAGGATGGGATATGGTCGATTTTTTTTTTTTCTTCGTCTTGTTCTTCTGCTTTTGTTTGTTTTGTAGTGCTTGTGGTTAGTTTGGGCAACATGGGTGTGGTAACTGGTAAAGATTATTAGATTTTTTTGAATTTCTTTTAAACTAGAATTAAATAAAGGGACAATGGGACTGTTAAAAACCGTCATTACACATCATAAAAAAGTGTTGTGCTTCATACACCATCATGTTTTCTCCTACACCATTTAAATTTGTTATAATACCCAAAATGCCCTTAATAAATGAAAAAAATATATAAATGTTAAGGCAAAATAAACGAGCTGTGCTTGTCGGAACACGGAGTGTGCTTGTTTTGTTTTCACCATTTTTGAGTTGGGCATTGCTTGGAATTGCCATTAATGAGCTTTTTGTTGTGCATTTGGAGATATTTTGGAGGTGTGCGAGCTGCAGTTGGAGATATTTTTGGTTTGGTGTTGCCGGAGAGAAAGCACGGAGGTTGCCGTTGCAAGTGAGCTTTTTTTTTGGCCATACGGATTCGATAATCCGTAAGTGTTTAACGGATTGAGTAATCCGGAAGGGGGGGTGTAATGGTGCATGACCATACGGATTGTGTAATCCGTATGCACCATACGGATTACCCAATCCGTGAAGACAAAAAAAAGTTAAAAAAATAATAAAAGTGAAATTTAATTTGAAAATAATAACATTAAATATAAATAAGGACATATTAATTATAAGCAGTATTTAAAAACATGTATGTGTTAACTGTTTAATGAATATGGTTTTTGTGTTAATTTGAACGTTAGTAAATGTTATTATTTAGCGTGTATGTGTTTTTACATGGTATGTTAAATTGTTTTTTCTTTTGTTAAAATGGACAACGATGAGTGGATGTACGAGAGTATAATGGCTGAAGATATTTATATGAATGAAGACATTGGACCAGACCTTGATGACTTTGAAGACAATGATTGTTTTATTGATTGTTCTGCAGCGTTCGAAACAAATGAGGTGATTATGTGGATTTTAATGTAGTTAAAGAATAGGAATCCCCTGTCCCCATTCTCCACACAGCAGGAAACCAGAGGAGCCAGCCCCGATGCAGCCACTATGCCCTGGATTTTTGCAGCTGGCTTCCCAAACTATAATAACCTAGGCTTGTTATGAAAAGAAATAAAAATTTAAATTTATAAAATTCTGTCGCAAAAGCCTTAGTGACAGATTTAGGGACGGAGTCTGGTGTCAAGAGCGCCAGAGTGGCGCAAGGAGCGCCACAGATGCTGGAAGTTGGTGCCAGGAGCGCCACAGATGTTGGAAACTGGCGCCAAGGGCGCTAGATGCACTGGAAAATGGCGCCAAGAGTGCCAAAGTGGCGCCAAGGGCACGACATGTCGGTCAGGCCACCTATAAAAGGCCAAATCGCGATTTTTCCAGAGAAAATCACTGTTCCTCTTCCTCCTTGAGCCCAGGCACCATTGTTGCACTCTAAAAGCTTCAAACCTTCACCCTAAATCACTAAAACACCTCCTAATCATCTATAAACTTGATTAGAACCATTTGAAAGCGAAAATCCAGCCTTGGTTGTGAGAATTTGTGAGAGAAACCTATTCCCCTGAGGTTTTGAAGAGTTTGAGCTGTGGGAGAGGAAAAAGGGAAGCCCAGGACACCAGAGCTAGGAGAAAGACTTCTCCAGCCTTTCCTCTATTGATCTGAGGTAAGAAACTCCTGTTTTAACTGTTTAATTTGTGGATTGGGGATTGAATGAATAGTGACCAATTGATGATAGGGCTAGAATTAGGCTTAGGTTCTTTAGAAAAGTGTAGTCAGGAGGTTGTTCTGAGTAACATGGAACTTTGAAATTGAAATTGTGATGAAATTTGAGTCTGACTCTGGGAAGGAAGAAAGGTGTGTGAATGAAAGGTACTGTGGCCTGTGTTAGCTTAAGTACCTTTACAAAAGTTGTTCATAAGGTCAAATGAACGGTAAAAATATGTTGATATATCTGATTTGGCTGAGTTGGACAACTGTTGGATTTTTGGTATTTATAAAACTGTGAATTGAATTGTACAGAGTTTTAAAGGAACTCTGAGGCCTTAGTGAGACTGAGGCAGACCATTGAGGGTCAATGCAGGACCTAGTAGAAGCTGGGCTAAGATAAACCTTAAGTTAGAAGACTCTGAACTGTTTATGAGAGGAAGGGTGTTTCCTTCCATATAAACGGTTGAACACCGTTTTTGATTGTTTATTTCATGCCTATTGTAGGGCGTGAGATGCATAGCACTGGTGAAGGGCACCACAAGACTAGGAGAGCTGTTTCTGAGCTACTACCAGGTAAGCTCAGTGTTCTTGGGGATTGTTTTCCCTTGCTGGTGTTCACTGCACCCACATTGGGTGTTTGTTTGTTATATCTTGTACACTTATGCTTTAGATGCTATGACACTGAATTATGTGTTTGATGTTGATGAAATATCTTGATGATATATGCTGGCAATTGAATGCTAGCCAAACCTTGAGATAGGGTGTACTTGTATTGGCTACACTGTGATGGTGTATGTTGCGTTGATTATGATGACGGGATTGAGTACACTAGTATAGTGTATGCTTGTATGAATTCTGTATGAGATGATTGTGATGTGCTTGTATGAGATCTACTGGCCAGTAGTATGAGGTACTATGGACCCCTTGGAAATGTTCCCACTCGGTGGATGATCTCCCTTGGGATAATCCATAGGCGTCCATGTAAACCCTGAGTAGATGTTTCCACTCGGTGGATGATCCTATTTAGGTATTGGGCAGCAAGTCCTGAGTAGATGTACCCACTCGGTGGATGATCCTATTCAGGCATAGATTGAGTGAATTTTGAGTAGATGTACCCACTTGGTGGATGATTGATGTGTTGCAAACACATCTTGTTTTTAGTCTAGTTTTAGGTTAGAATTTGATTAAATACTTAGGTAAATAGCTTAGAAATTAGTTGAGTTTAGTATTTTATTGTTTAAATCTAATTTCAATACCAATTGTGCAATTTCAGGTCAAAAGAGGAGAATAAATAATAAAAGAAGCAAGTTCTGGAGTGTCACGCGTGTCGCGCCATTACTCGCGCGAGTCGCGTAGAAGACCCGAGGATATCACGTAGGTAGCGCCGTTATTCAAGTGGATCGCGTGGG
>PYAF01000519.1:0-23903 GCA_007407185.1 Glycine tomentella | reverse complement strand
TTTTAATGCTGTTTTGATTATTTTATTCTACTCTGTGCTATTCAATGTTTTATTCTTATTTGGAATTGGTCATTCTATTTAAGTATTGAGGGTTAGGATTCGCAATGGACACGTTGGGGTTCTAATTTCTGACATGTTTAGAATAATAGTTGTTCTTCGCCTAGACATAGGGATGCGTGGCTACGGATTTTATAATATGTTCTTTTTCATGCTTAACTTAATAGAATTCACCAAGAAATTGGGTTTTTGAATTAGGTTAAATGGTTGATTCACTAAGACATTAGGGATTAACTAACTTAGGAAAGGCTTATTCTCCGAATAATCTTAACAAGATCACATGAGATATATTCTTTGAATACTTAGTTTGACAGATTCACTAAGGGTTTAGGCTTCTCGATCAAATTAAAGGGTTAAATCGCTGGTTATGACTCTAGTAGTTCTAGGATTTACGAATTTAGGAAAGATTTATCATGTATGTGACTTAAGATAATAAACCAATCAAGTGAAGGAGGTAGGAACAAAGGGGATTGTGCCTGACCACAATTGTTTCTTCCATTGGTAAATTCTTTTATCTTTTTATTGCATTTATTTTAATTTCTGTTTTTATTCAACCAATCATCCAACATCAACAATTATCTCTTTATTATTTCTGTTTTTACTTCCAATCATTTAGAATTAATATTATTGTAAAAATTACCACAATCCCTGTGGAGACGATAACTCACTTACCTACTTTATTACTTGTTAACGATCGGTGCACTTGCCGTATCAATCGCGTAATCGCACAACAATGATCCTATTCAGGTACTCAGATGAAAGTCCTGAGAGAATGTACCCACTCGGTGGACGATCTCTCTCAGGCACTGTGTATTGTTTGTATATGCTTATGTTGAGATGTTCTATGAACACAGCTTATTCTTGTGGACCGTGAAGGCTGATTTCATGATGAGATTTTATATGATATGTTATCTGCATACATGTATATGTGTTGGAAAGTGAACCAGGGGGAGGGTAACCTCTGAGAACCCTGAGTTTACTGGGATGATTATCTCACCCCTGTTTGGGGCTCATGTTGCAGGAGCTGATATCGATGTCATTGAGAGATCCCAAGGCAAGAGGCCTGAGCTGAGATAGAGTGAAGATAACCCTAGGTTTAGATGACTGAGCTTGCTAGCTCACTTTTGTTTATTTTGTTTGTATTTTGATGTCTAGGGCAATTGTATAGCTTTGGAAATGATGTACCTTGTGTATGACATAAATTCACCATATATGTATAAAAATGCATTTACAATGGATTCAGGCTTCCTTATTTGTTTATTTTCATGCTTGCTGCGTTACTCTGATATTGTATAATGTTAATACGTCGGGTGCACACGGGGTGTTACACAAACTTAATCACTTTCCGTCCGTGAGAAGCCAACTTCAGCTCAGGACGTTACTGCAATAAAGACTATATTAGTTTTCATGTATGTTATCAATAATTGAATATGTATAACCGATGTAAATTAACAAAATGTACCTCTCCGACCCAGACTCTAACAGCAATATGATCTGCATAAGAGGTCAATAACGAACACTCCTTTGGTCCCCCTGGAAATGACTCTATCTGATCATCCTGTGTCGGAGGGATATCCGTATCCACATGAGGTTCCTCAAGAACGGGATCCTCGATAGCAACCTCCTCTAACCTTTGCCTACGGACGGATGCCGTAGGCCTACGCCTCTGCCTAACATCATCTTCACTAGCTCGACTACCTCCACCCACTTTCCGAGGCATTCCTCTAGTCTTAACCATGATCTCTGCATATCATTTGTACACATGTCAGCCATCACGTCAAACTCAACCATTACAACTTATACACAACTTTCAATCACATACATCTCATTCATGACTTCAAACCACACCACACCAAACAAACATCAATCCATAACCATTACATGTCATTCATGACTAGAAACCAAACCAAAGCAAGATTGGTACATAACCACCAGATGACATTCATCAATTCAAACCACACCAAACCAAACAAACATCAATCCATAACCATTATATGTCATTCATGACTAGAAACCAAACCAAACCAACATTGGTACATAACCACCAGATGGCATTCATCAATTCAAACCACACCAAACCAAACAAACATCAATCCATAACCATTACATGTCATTCATGACTAGAAACTAAACAATAACACTTAAATATGCATTCAAAATGATACTACACAAGCATCACCATCTCTCAACTTATTGACAAAGCAAAATTATATTCAATTATGTCCAAAACCAATGCAACAATAACACTAAAGCATTGCAAGTCATGTTACCCAAAAAAAATTGACCTAAATCCAATTTTTTTTTTTAAAAAAACATTCACGGATTGACTGATCCGTAGGATGTTTTCGGATTGAGTAATCTGGAAGCATCGTACGGATTAGGTAATCCGTATGAAGCTAACGGATTGAGTAATCAGTAAGCTTCATATGGATTACCTAATCCGTATGAATCTTACGGATCAGTCAATCCGTACGGCCATACTCCACGGATTCCCGATTCCATTTCTGCCATTGCCGGCCTAAATCAGCCTCCAGACACCACCATTGACAAGTTTTTATAAAGAAATCACTCACCGGAAGTAGGAACGACGGAAAGTGATGGCTCCAATAAGCTTCGCTGCCGAATAGGACGGAAAGTGATGGCTTACTCACGGACGAATAGGTTCGCAGCTGGCTTACTCCAATGCGGTGCTTGTCGGCATACCTCACTCAATAAGCAATGTCGATTCACAGGGAAGAAGGAACTAGTGGTCGTATATCCGGCGACTCAGAGGGAAGAAGGAATGCACAGAGAAGGAGGAAGACAAATGGTGTAGAAGAGGGAAGACAAAAAATTTAAAAAAAAATTATATAATTAATTTTTAATATAAGGATATAAATGGAAATTCACTGTTTAAATATGGTGTAGAAGATTTTTAGGTCGTGTAGGAAGCTGTTGCCCATAAAAAATCCTAAAAAAAAACATCTAAGTGCTACATATGATATTTCCGTTCATTAAATGGACCAGACAGAAATGATCCAATTGAGTAAAATTAAAAAACTAAAGGATCTAATTGTATAATAAAAAATCTAAAGATCTAATTGAACATTTTAAATATTTTAAATAGGAGACCAAATTGGATATCAAACCTTTTCTTTTTTTTACCATTTTATGTATTGCACCTATGTTAAATTATAATCTTTTTAACTCATTCAAATTAACTTGAAAATTTAAAATTCTTTCAGTCCGAACTTAATTAAATTATTTATGACCAAAATAAATTATTTTAATTATTAAATTAATTAAGGATAAAATTAGAATTTTGTCTTTCATCAATTTTCACTTAACACTTGTAATTATCTTATATTAATATAAAAATGTTAAAACTCAAATCTAACTTACAAAATTATTTTACCACATTATTTTCATGACAATAGTTTCATGGTAACATAGTTATCAATTATAAAGTATTCAATTAGCCCCTATAATTGTCTTTGTTTTAATTTTTAATCAAAAGTTTATGATTAGTACTATGAATTTTTGAAACTACTAGTTAATCATTTTATCTTTAAATAAAAAGGTACGAAAGTGCCAACCTTTAAGAAGAGGAGGACAAAATGATTCCAATAAGAGTGGACACCGGACTCAGGTCTGTACGGATGATCAACGACATTTTTGTATATGCTCTAATCAATTTGTCTAATTAATTTTAATCAGTTTAGATCATACCCATTTTTCTTATTTTAAATTCAGAATCCTATTGAACTATCCGATTATAATCGGATTGAATTGAGTTGGAACATCAGATTTATCACTATATAAAAAGCTTTTTTTTTTTTTTTTTAAATAATAGGAAAGTGATACTAATATGAAACATGTTTAATAACTCACTATTTTTCAACTACTAGTCTAATATGAAACATGTTTAATTTCAAGTTATAAATTAAACCATGTCTTATATTTATAATTATAGTAAAGCTATTAGAATTAATGAGTAGCCTTAAAGTGAAAAACTACAACTAAATTGGGTTGAACTAAAAATTCCGAACTCTAAAGGTTAAAAAATATATTTTTTTATTAAAAAATATACTAACTAATCGGTGGATTGGATTGAATTTTTAAAAATGAAATCTGTAATCTGATCCAAACTCGTCGGTTGTAATTTTGCACTCCGATCCAAACCAATCTAGATTTTCCAGTTTGGATCGATTCAGAGAAAGTGATATGGATCCATGTCCACCCCTAGCTTCCAGCAGCGTCTAACTGGACCATGGGCAAAGCGAATGTGTACATTAGTCAGGAGCATTCTTCCAAGACATCCCATATGTACGTGTCTTTTGATCCAAATTCTCATTCAGAACTGGTGGCAACTTCTGCAGCTCTCTGCCTCATCATCTCCATTACAGCAGCTCTTCGCCTTGAATCAGACTGTTGCTGCAACCTCCTTAAATGTTCTTTTAAATCTCTGATTTAACCCAAAAAAAAAAATGTTATGCAAGCAAAATAACAGTGACTTGAGTAATTGCAATGCCTATGCCTGATCCACAAACCTGCAACGTGGTACATGGCATTCAGATTCCTTGCAAGCACGAGCATGGAGTTGAAGCAAATACCACATTTTCTTGCACAGAACACAACCTCCAGAGGCACGGATTTTGCAATGCATCCCATGACGGAAAAGCCCCTTCACCTTGCGACAATTTGGATATTGGCAGTGGGCAGAACGACATTGGGATGCATGCACAAGAAGTTCAAGCATTTTTCTTAACTGTAAATTATAAAATCAATTTACATCAGACCTTATAGAGAGAAGTGCAATATCACCATTAAGCATGGTGAATCGGTGATCAAATGAGATTGCCAGTCAAAATCATGCAGTAACTTTAAAGAATTCCATAGTAAGCAATCGAGTATTATCCCATGTAAATAACACAAAGTATTTCGTAAATCTCCCCCCATCCTTCCCAAAAAAAATGCCCATTAATGGATAATCATCATCACAAAAGTTCAACAAGGACGTGGAGGATGTTTGGTCTTGGAAAGGTGACTTCTCAAAGGAATACACGGTAAAAGATGCTTAATATATGCTACAAAGTCAAGAGGCGGGGGAGCAACAGCATATTTTTCGTGTGCTGTGGAAGTTAAGTGTTTAGCTTCATATGGAGGGTCTTCCTTGATAGGATCCCATCTCTAGTGAACTTGGCACGTAGGAATATTGGTGGGATTAACACAGATCAAACATGTTGCCTTTGTAATCAAGATGCGGAATCTACAATGCACCTCTTCTTTTTGTGTTTAGTGTCCTATCAAGTCTGGTTGCTGTGCTATACGTAGCTAGGACAGCGGGTTCTGCCACAAATGGCCCATTTCTGGCAGCATGCAGGGGCAGCCAAAGGTAACAGGAGAAAATGAGCATGGTGGGTAGTGTGGGCAGCAACGATTTGGTCCATTTGGCTTCAGCAGAATCATATTATTTTCAACAGTGGAAGATGTGATAGTCAACAGTTATTTGAATTTGTCAAACACAGGTCTTGGCTTGGTTGATGGCAAAAAATGAAAAGCTTTCACCATCTTTTTATGAGTGGCAGATGGATCCGTGCAGATCGTCAAAACAGATTCGTTGATTGTGCTTCTGTTTTTTATATAGCTTCGTGTTTTTATCGCTTCAGGTGTCATCATATAGAGCTGTTGTATTTTGCTACAGGATACATGTTTAATAGTGGGTCAAGGTCAGTTTCCAGATGTGGGTTGTTGTGTGGTGCTTACAAGGGTGTGGGGGGTGAACGGTTTATTCAGTTTTTTTTCTTAACATTCTATCGTGCTTCTGTGCATGCATTCGGTCGGGGAAGGTCTTTGCCTTTGTAAGGCTGGTTGCTCTTTATTTGATCCGGTGGGGTTTATTCATGGGTCTTTCAACTTGTAATTGGGTGGTTTGTTTTGATGCACTTCTTGTGCCACAAACAACCAGTTTTTATAATTCAATTGTCTTTGCCTTTAAAAAAAAAGTTCAACAAAGTTAACAGTGGAAGTTGACTTGCTAGTGGATATACAGCCTTTGTTGCTGCTGCTGTTATCATTGATAATAAGCAAATAAACACTCCAACAATATATAAGTTCTATAAATGCATAAAAATTCATAATTTTCATGCTGAAATTCACACATTATATAATTTTATATGTTCTTCTTTAACTCAAATTTCACCACACATGTATCTGACTTCTTTATTTGAAATGTGCAATAAAATAAAGTAATATATAAGCATGCTCATTGAAACGACACATACAGGAACAAATAAAATCTCATACAAACCTGTAATACTCGAAGTTGCCTTGCTTCCTTGTTCTGCGCATCACAATCTGCCATTGACGGATGATTTGTCAATTTATGAGGATGATCAGCGCCACCGTCCTTTTGATAACAAGCATTGCACACATCATATTCAGGACAAACTTCACAACGCCAACCTTGGCCTGTTTCTATGTCAAGACGACAAATACTACATGTTGTAACAAATGCAGGAGCAGTTGGATTATGAAGATGATACAGGACCATCATAGAGGAATGCTTGGCCCGCCTCAGAGTATCATACTGATAATGATTTCCCTGGCAGAGACTCAGAAATGCCTGCCTAGTGTCAAAGAATTCACTCTCAAGAATCTCATCTTTGTCCTTCGTATCGGCAGGTACATCAGTAATTTCTACCTGCAAGAACATAAAAGGTAAGGAAAGTTCCAATTTCATTTTTTACTAATTGGTAGCTATCAAAATAATACATCACATCAAATTTTGAGTTATCCGACTCGCTAGTTATGCTGAAACCAAGGTAATTCACAGCCAAGCTGTACTTAATATGACACAGGGATGGTATGGCAGTAATAACATAACAATGAGGATACCAAATCTTTTAATAATTCAAAATCAGAAAAGGGGTTGAGAGGGATTTTATCTTGTGATTTGAGAAGGAACTCCTATTATTGTAGGAGAGTTCAGGCATCTTGAAAGTCCTGGTACCCATTTGTACGCTTTTCTGTTAATAGAGGCTTTATTCTCTATACTTTGGATCCAGTTTCTATCAAAAACATAGAGAAGTATTGGAGTCATGCAATTTTAGTCTTATTCAAAGTACCAAAGTTGTATCCCAAACGTATTAGTTGACAATTTTTTTAAACGGATGATACTCCCAGGGTTGTATACATGGCTTGTCTCAAGCTAGGATAAAGGAGGAGGGTTGACATCAAGTGTTACGAACCGACTGTAAAAAAAACAGTTATTTTTATGATATGAACCATTATGATACTCCCAGGGTATGTGACTAGGCATGTCATATATGTATCAGTATTGGTTTTGCATATGACACCGATATCTTTGACATTTTGGGTGTAGCTAAGCTTCATAGCTGCCAAGTGCTAAGAATTTTTCACACAGCTGTACAGGTAAGAAAAAAACTAGTGCAAAATCAATCGCATTAAATGGGAATATTAAAATTGCCTGCTTACTCACAGGATAAAGGGTGTGTTTCTCCCTCTGGTTAATAGGATGCCGTTCTCTCTCTTCGCGCCTTAGTTCTGCTTCATAACACCTAAGAAGAGAGCATTGTTATCAATAAACTGAATATCTTTGAATGTAGTAGGAAAAAGAAAGACTGTGTAACAAGTAAAGTTGATACGTTGAGTTGACAGATAATCCCAGAGAAGGAGAAAGTCATAAAAAGAACGCCAATAATGAATACTGGATGTAATTTTAAGATGTATAATGCTATGTAGACAATTATCATCAGCAATTTCAATATATCTAAAAATAGAAACTAAAACACTGACATACAAATTATAGAACCGTCTTTAAATAAGATATACAAAGTATGAGTATCAATTTATAAGTCACCTTTTACCCTTAGAATTCCACAACCTTGACTACAAAACAATGAAGACTTTACAAAGGTGAAACTGTGAGACAATATTTCAGCTCTAAATAAATAGTGGCAAGATACGAATAAAAGGGCACCAGATGTAGAGAAATTAATATAAAATGACAAACAAAACAGCGTAAAGAAAAACAAAATTCTACCAGGACTTCAAATACATGTGCTTTTTTATTTGTTCAAATGCACTTAAATAAGAATTTCTATCAAAGGCTGTAAATATAACAATAGTATGATAATATGTTAAGGATTTCCAAAACTCCATTAAAATTAATATCAATCAACATTAGGAGTAGACATTGAAATCAGCATAGCAATTCAAGATTCCTTTCTCTCTTTTGTTGTTTAAGACACAACAACAACAATGATTGTTGGAAATAGGAACATTTAGTGATTATTACTCTTTCAATTAGCTTAATTATTGTGTTAACTGAGTTCAATGTCTCCTAGGCTAGGCTGTCAATAACAGCACGTCACACTATAGCACCAGAGTGGCCCAGGGCCACTACATCCAGACACCTGGGTCTCGTTTCAGTGTTGTAGCCACTGTCCCAAAGTGGCAGAGCGGGCACAATCATGAAATATGAGTGGCGGACCAGGAACTACATCGATTTTAGGCTGAAATCTGCAAAAATAGCCTTATTATCTGATTGTTACTGAGTGAATTTTAAGACTCAACTTCAAAGCAAGAAAAAACTCTTGTCACCTATTCTTCCTTTCCCATGTATGACCCACCTCTCCCCTAACTCTCTTCCTTTTCTCCAGTGACATTGGTAGTTAAAGTCGAGATTTTACCCAGGATCGGGAAGGGGAGTTTGGATTGTAAATCGGGGGATCGTAACACGGATTGTAAGATCATACAAAATTAATTAATTTCATATATATATGCACATACAATCATATGCATGTGCATATAAAGTAGTATTAAATGACTAAATCACACTTCAAACACTTATTGAACTTAAATTTAAACAAATAAATTAACACAAAATCCAAGCCTAAGTACAAAACAACCAAAGATGAACAATTTTATCAAATTGGATAAGAAAAGGGCCTGTGAAGGTAAAAAAGATGAACAATTTTATCATATTGGATAAGAAAGGTGCAATTGAAATTGATAAGATGAGCTTTTTATTTATAAGGGCCTGAGAAGAGCTGCAGTCCACACAAACAAGAAAAAAGTATAACATAAGAAAGAAGAATATCCCGTGAGAGAAAGAGAGAAGTGAGCGATAGTTTCCTTTTTAGGTGAAAAGGGGACGTTAAGTTTTGGTTTTTTCTCAAAGGAAGAGCGGTTTTATTTTTAGGTGTGTGAGGGCAGATGAGACGATGTAGAATGCCAAGATCAGTCAAAAACTGTGTGGAAGGCCTGTATTCCCCACCCCAGTCTGAATGAACAGCCTTTATAGGCAAATTAAACTGAGTATACATCATAGCCTTGAATTCTTTGAACTTTGAATATAGTTAAGGTGTCAGATTTATTTTTCAGCAAGTACAAGCATGTAAATCTGGCATGAGCATCAACGAATGTAACATAGTACTTGAAACCAGAATCAGAGGGAAATGGTGCAGGGCCCCATAGATCAGTAAAAACAAGTTCAAAAGGCTTTGAATATTCAGTAATAGAAAGGGAAGAGGGAAGGCGATGAGACTTGCTGATACAGCAACATGAGCAAAAATCAGAAGCAGTTTTATTGATAGTAGGAAAATTACACAGTTTGAATACAGTTTTTACAGCATTAGCACTAGGATGACCAAGTCTAGAACGCCAAGTGGCAAAAGAGTAAATTACTAGAAGCAGTATTCACTTCTGGAAGAAATGTGAAAACCAAACAGAGATATATTCTTATTATTGTTATAGATTATATATCATAAAATATTGAATAGACTGAGATATTATTAATACGATATTATAAAATAATACAATAACTATAAAATAAATATTTAAACTTTTAAACCAGTTTTTGTGTTATTATTATATGTATTAGCTACTTATACTATCATTTATCATACTTTTGTCTTAAAATATGTTTTTATATTTTGGGTAGGATCTTATGATCCTTTCTTTTAAGATCTTATAACTCTTAGAATGTGGGTTTGGACCTAATTCAATCCCAAAAGCTAGTTCATAGGGAAACGGTTTACCCCCCACTTATATACTCTATCTTGACCTTATATTTAGCCAATATAGGGCTTGGGATTTTTCCCAATACACCCCCTCACACCCAAAACTTTTGAGCTTGGTGCGTGGATAATAAGGTGGGTGACCCTTTGAATGGATCTAGGATAGACTTTAGTACCATCTTAGAATGTGGGTTTGGGCCTAACTCAACCCTAAAAGCTAGCTCATAGGATGAGGGTTTGTCCCCCACTTATATACTCTATCTTGGCCTTATCTCTAGCCAATGTGAGACTTAGGGTTTTTCCCAATAGTAACCCTCCTCCATGTCCTAAGTAGGATCTCAATCATGACAACATCGGTTATTATTATGTTTAGTTGAGTTCAATGTATCTTATGAAGTAGTGATATTTTAAATGTTCTCTTGAAAATATTAGTAGTTATTATCTCTATAGTCATTATTATTATACATAGATCACTCAGTAATATTCTCAAGCAAATTCAGAAAATAATTTTGTTTCTCTTTTCACAATAATAATACTTACAAAATAATAATAACAGATAAATTGAGATAATATATTTTAGCACATTTAAATTGACATATTACATGACAAAACAAGATGATGGAAAGAATCCTTACTTGTCACAAATCTGAAAATTCTTGCATTGCCTGCAAACCCAACGATTGCCAGACACCATTAAAATACAGCAATGAGTGCATGCATGCTGCAAATGAACCATGATAAAATCTTCCTTCATTGGGCAAATGGTTTCACCAAGCTGGAGAGAGATCAAAAGCTTTACTATAAGGAAAATTGTAATTTCCACTCAAGGAAATCCCATATAAATGTTTTTTTTTTTTTTTTTATCAGCCCCATATAAATGTTAAATGCAATTAAGTGAGGAAAAGATATAATTTGTTTTAAGATCTAGTTATACAACATATGCAACAAATTCAAAAACATGATTAGCAATGGACTTCATGCTCAAAAGAAGAAATGAACAATAACATGTTCAAAGATCAGAATGGCAAATTACTTTGTGCATTAGGAGTAGGTCTTTTGAGGCATTTCCAGAAAGATCTGACTGACCAGATGCTTTCAAAGCCCTTTTTGTTATAGTCTTCTTAGTTGTTCCTTTCTTATTTTGCTTTCTTCCATCTTCTTCTTGGCGAAGCTGATAAATCAAATCCTCTGCAGCGCCAGGCCAGTAGTCACCATCAAAATATGGGAGCCTTGCCGCTGTAACCTTAGCCCTACATTCACCAGAAGATACAAAGAAATGATCGTACAAGTTGGTGAGATCAACCACAATATTCTCCTTGGAAGCTTTTCTTAACATGGACAGGTACCTGTAGAAAATTGTTTATGAAACAAACTATAGTTAGAAATGAGTACCTTAAGCATTTTGTAGATATGGCAACTTTACTTTCTCATTATGTTTATCCTGAAGCTTTTAAACTTACCATTCCCTAAGCTTATCAGATTTTGGAGTTTTCTGAATTTCTGGATGACAATATAAAATATAATCTTCACCCTTTAATGGAGGACATGCCCATATGTAGCAGCTTGTAAAACCACGTTTCTTGCAATACTCAAGGTATCCAATCTAAAAGAAAATCATAAAGAAAACTACTCAAATATTTATATAGAATAGTATTACAGGAAGGAAACAAATTAGAACTTGACTGACTCTGAGAAAGGGTTCCTGTTAGGATATAAGGAGAAGGGAAACTTAGTTAAGATGGTTGGTTGGACTATTAATGAGTTAGTTACTATAGTTAGGATACTGATTAGTTAGTTAAGGGGTTAGTTAATTAGTTAGAGGGGTTTATTAGATATAAATAGGGGAAGAAGGATAGGAGAGAGGGGGATCTTATCATTTGTAGATTGAGCATTGGCTCTTTGTGAAAGGGAAACCCTTGGAGGAGAGTTTTCTCTCCTATTTTCTGTTCTTTTCTTACTAGCCAATAAAATCCTTTCTTTTCTTTCTCAATTCAATTCTTGGTTCCTAACAGTTCCACAAGACTGAATAATAGACCAACCCAACACAAGGGCAAGGAATTAGCACTAAGGGTTACCAGAATTTCATGGTAAACAAATGTCCGAAGAGCTTCTCCAGTTGCTGCTTTAACCTCGGGCCTAAAATACTTTACAGAGTCCAGATATGAAAGATAAACCCGGCGTTGATTCGGATATTGACATTCAGATCCAAACTCTTGAACATACATGCCAAAGAGGCATACTTCCACACCTTCAATCTTCTGAAACAACAAAATTACCTGAAATGGAAACCAAAAGTCATCAAAATTCAGAATAAATAATAAAGACTTGATTACCAACATGACAAGCTCTAAAGCAACCTTCCCCTTACCTTCGATTTATATGGGAATTCTGTCGGGTAATTTTCTTCCTGAAAAATCTCCAAAAAACGCTGTTTAACTTCTAACTTCTTGTCAACAGATGACACAACCCGTATAACAAGAGCTTCAGCTCCAGGCACCTGGTAACATCAATTAAAAATGTTTTATATATATCCAGCATAAACACACACCAAATGGAATTGTTTCTCTGCAGGAAACCAGTTGGGAGTTTAATAATCAACCTCCAATAAACAAAATGCCACCAATGTAAAACACACACACAGAAGAGCAAGAATCTATATATAAAAAAAAAATTGAATGATCAAATTATAAGTTCAATACTCCAATCAAATAACCTTACGAAGCATAATATTCAAATAAGTGATAAATGAAACTTTATGATTATAATAAACAACTTGCAGCCATTACTTGGTGACAATTTAGTAAATCTTATCTGAAAAAAAATAATGATGCTACATTGCTTATGCTTACATTAGCTACATTTGCCAGTGGAAGAAAAATGTCATAACCAGTGACATCAGTACTTCAAGTCAAGAAAATTCAGAATGCATTTTGATTTTAGGGATTCTTCACAATTTTAAGTTCTAACAAATAGATGACAATCCTAGCATTATTTCCAATGAAAAATAAGGAAAACAACAGTAATTATCAAGTACTATGATAGGATCCAGGACTGTTAGTTAATATTCTGTTTTAGTTAGTTAGTATACTAGTTGTACAGTTAGTTAGTTAGTTATACTAACTGTGGGGAGGGGTCAGAAATTACAAATAGGAGGTGAGTGGCTGAGGAAGGGGCCGCTCGTAAGCAGAAAGTAATAGGAGGCTGTGACACCTCGAATAGTCACAATTGTAACAGCAGGAGCTAGTCTCCAATTCAGCAATAAAGATTCATTCTTTTCCTTCTTTCTTCTCTTAATCTGGTCCAGTTCCTATCATACTAACTCTCCTAAAAAGCTTAAGCTATTAGGCTTGTGAATGGTATGCCTGAAACCACTTATGCAAGAGGCTATTGGGCTTGAAGAAAGGATAATGAAAAAAGCCCACCCTACCTTGTGTTGAAATTCAACACTATTTTAAAAAAGGTCACATGAATCGAGCTCGAGCCAATTTAATCATATATACTTATACCATGCCAAGAGTTAACTTTACTAAAATCGTAGGGCATTAGATGGAAGCTCATGAATGGTTTTATATATATGCAATATACAAAGAGATGAATCACCTCATCATAATTTTTCCCTTGAAGTCGGGCCCTCTCTTGTCTTTCGTGCTTTAGTCTCCTAAATAATTGTTGCTCTATGTGGTCACTGAGAATTGTTCTTGGTAAATCCTTGGCTCCAAGAACAGCACTTTGAGGTAAGGGCTTACGCTCACTTCTTTCTACTTCTTGAATATAGCAGTTAGGGCAAGTGTATTCAGCTTGTCCACCATCATTTCTTCGACCATTAAATAAGGCACAAATTTGATGTTGCCATGCCTCACATTTATCACATTGAACCCACTGCACGCAGATAAAAATAGATGGTTATTAAAACAAAGTAAACTGCCAACCAATGAACAAAATAAGACATGATACGCACCCATTCCTCCGTTTCCTCGTCATTTTTCTTCTTTTCTAACCTTGACTTAGGAAAAGGAGTCCCATCAACAACAATGGTGTCTCCACGAGGCTCATTATAGCATGGAATACAAAAATAATGCCGCGTATCACCAGTACCCATGGTATAATACATATTATTTCGTTTAATCCGAACACCACATGTTGTGCAATAAATAGGGGATGGTTCAAAAGTTAGTTTCTCTACAGCACACAATTGACAGGAGTTCTCACTCATTGAATGCTCCATTGCTTGATTCTTCTCTGCTTTTGATTTGCTCTGTCACAATAAATAGATGCATCATGGTAAAATTAGAAAACATAGTCAATTAAAGAAGTATAAGGAATTAAGGAGGACCTACGGCTACTGAACAAGTAAAAGCAAATGGTACATAATTCTTAGACAAACCATCAAAAAATTATTCATGAACATCTTAGGAAAACTATCATATCCTACCATTTTTAAATAATTGGGATGATAGGAATTTTTTTTCCCCTTTTCAATGTGTATGTAACTATATAACTCAATAAATTCCATGAACATCTAAAAGCATATATAATGGTTGGTTTATCAATATGGATTGTTGCATGTAAAATATAAACCTCACAAACATAATGGGAAGCTAAGATGAAAATAAAGCTGAGTGCATTAAGCATCTAGAAGAAGCATGAAAATATATCTTCATGAACTTGACAAAATGAGGGGAATAGATTCAAACACTGAAACAAATGATAGACATAACATATTATATGCATAAAAAATCGAAGTTCAGTAGATGACAAACAGCATATGTATTTAAATGTGATACTAATAATTAGGAACCCATGTGCTGCATATGCATGATGAGCATAGTTCCCCATTTCCAGTTGATGCATTTGTAGTCATTCTGCGGAGTTCGGCAAATGTTGGGCTTGGAGTTTTTTTTTAACTAGGGTTGGGGGTTTATGTAAGACAAAGGCATGGCAAGCTCAATGAAGTGCTAGGATTTCATACTTTTTAAACTATAACAGAACTGATTCATGCTACCATTAAATTAATGGCTATAAAGTAATTTTTCCATTGAAAAAAAATGCACAAGAATAAATAGTCTTACTTGGCCAACCCATCGCCTGAGGCCAGTGATATGTTCCCTGACTTGCTCAGGAGTAAACAACTCAGTCAATGAGACCCCCTTTATTTTTGGCTTACCAGACTTGGTTCCAACTCCATGTTCAGATGGCTGGGCCACATTTTCTTGCTTATCTTGTCCACTTTCTTTCTCTGTTTTAATATTTTCTGGCCTAGCTATAGTAGCAGGCTCATTATATGTGACAGGCTTACCGGTGGGCATTTTATCATGTGCACTATCCTCATCCATTTTTGTCTCACTAAGATTTTCATGAATTGAATGCACCAGAACTTCTGCTTTAACTTCAGTAAGCTCAGATTTAGTTGATATAGACATGTCACCACTGGGATAGGTTTGGCGCTGAGTATCATTCGAATCTCGTGAGTCACAATTTGGAATAACAGATGAAAAAGAATTGTCATATTCAGGATTAATGGACTGGGTGCACTGCTCAGTTTTCATACGTTTTAGAGATGGTAGGTCTTCTGAAGTTTCAACCACTAGTGGAGACTTTGAGATCAATCTAGGTGATGGACCCACCACATTATAGGATTCGCAGGATCCATTTAAAGCATTTGGCAAACATGATTCAGTATCTGACCAAATTTTGGGCTTAAGTTGAAATGCAAGCCGATACTTTCTTACCAAAACACAAACAGGGCAATGTGGATTATTGCATTTTATGAAATGAAGAAGCAATTTCCTGGTAGGATGACAACGAGGATATGGACAATGAGGAATGGTGCATCCATCTATGTGATTGCATAACTTTTGTGCAGTAGAACAATGGCGTTCTTGGCAATGTCCTTCTGGGGCAGAACAGCGTCGAGCATGATGTAAAAATAAAAGCCACCTCTGTTGATTCCTGTGTGCCTTCTTTATAGTACTGCTTGGCTCTATCAGCTCGGTTGAGCTTCTAGGAGCAATGGCTTGACCAATAATAGATCCATCTGATGATAAAGTATTGCATTGAGCTTCTTCCTGCCCTGATATTCTTTGATGAAAATCCATGGGAAGATGCTGTTCATGTGACATACCCTGAGGAATGTGGTGTTCATCTAGTGATTGAGACCATTGATTTATAAGTATGGATTTGGATTGTGACCCAGCTGAAAGACAGCTAAAATTATTTTGTGACTCTGAAACCAATTGATGTGGATGCAACATTTGTTGTGAAATCTGAGGTGGTGATGAGGATGAGTCGTGCTGGTCCAATGAAAGATGTTGAGCAACCTTAGAGCAATCTTTAGAAGAAATTTGCTGGAACTGGTTCTGCATCTTAGATACATGGAACTGTTCAGAAATCTGAGAATCAAGAACTTCTTTATGTGGTTCAACTCCAGACTCAGACTTTACTATATTGTCCAGATTGGAAGAGAGCTGAGACTGAGAGAAGGCATCATTGTTGACCAAATGCTGAGGTTGCTGACTTTTCATCTTAAGTTGAAATTGCTGTGGAGCATACAGCTCTGACTGGTGACACTGTTGGGGTCTTTGCTGATATTGTTGTTGAGTATGCACATGGCCATCTCTTGAAGTCAACGAAGACGGGTATTTTAAACATTTCAATGAATTTATTGCTTGAGACTTTTGATGAGCAGTCTGATGCATACTGTTCAAATTTGAATGACCACTTACCAGTGAGCTGGTAATGGGTATTGATTGCAATTTTCCTGCATTCATGTTCTGAGTGTTCATCATAGACCCAGAGGATGTCGCAGATGCATAAAAGCTTACTGAAGTAAAAGTGTCAGCATTAGTCAATCCATATCTGTCACCTGATAATAAGATTGTTACCCTTTGTGTGAGATTCCAATTAGTACAGAGAAAAAAGAATACCTTCCCAATTCCCATCCCTCAAAGTCCAATAGGAAATGGTGTGCACATAAACGTATAGATGCCACACACCCAACAAACAACAACAATGAAGCTTTTTCCCATAAGGTCGACACCATAACATTTTTTAGTTAGACCACTAATTAAGATTATCATATCTCTTTATTTAAATCTTGATTTATGTCGGTTATCTTGTTTCATTATCTTTTTCAATCTTAATAAGATCTGGATATCAGAATCCTGATTCCAGATCCTTACTTTATTAATTAGGATACATTTTAGATATAATCCTATTAATTAGATATCTCTTTATTTTTTATTTTATTAATTCGGATCAATTAGGATAATTGTTAGGCATATCTTTGTTGCCTTTTTAAAGGGCAGACTTGATTAAAATATAATCAATGAGAAATAATTTCAGAAAAACTTGTGCTAGTCTAGGAGGGGCTTTGTTAAGGAGGAGTTTGCTTCTTGCTTTCACCATAGGTTGCAAGAAGGATTAGTCCACATCTAGACGACTAGACCTGTGACTCAATTCTTCACTAAGGTTCATAACAGTTTTGTCATAAATCATGTGTTCCCAACAAACAACAATACAGCTAAAAAAGATTATAACACCACGGGGAGGGGCAGGAAGGAGGTAAAGGTCTTTGATTTTATACTTAATTATACTCCTTCCATCCCTAAATATAAGACTCTTTTAACTAATTCACAGCCTTTAAGAAAGTTGGTTAATATAGTTAGTAGCATTAAATTTGTTAACAATTTGTATTATTTTGCCAAAATTACCCTAAGTTTACATGGAATCATAATCTGTCTTTTTCCACTTAATTGTTTTCTCACCTAATTAATTAATGTGTGCTAGTCTTCTTAACCAATTCTTATAAGAGAGATAATGTATTTATCTTTTAAATATATAACATATATTGTAAAGTAATAAAGGGTATTTGGGTAAAAAAATAATCAATGCAAAAGAAAATTTATTTTTTTTTTTTTTAAAAAGGGGCAAATAAAACTGAAAAAAGAGTCTTATATTTATGGATGGAGGGAATACTAAATAATATTAATAAAAACTAACGTACCCTAGTGCCATAAGGCTCCCGCTAAGCAAAGCTATGAGGGGTGGTAATTGCATGTAGCCTTACCCTTGCATATGCAAAGAGACTGTTTTTAGATTCGAACCCATTACCAATTGGTCACCAAGGCACAACTTTACTGTTGTGGCAGGGCTCACCCTCATGATTTTATACATAATAAAATCAAACAAAAAGTTTAAGAAAGATTACCCTGCACTACTGGCTGTTGATTTTGATTAAAGTGCTGCTGTAAGTGTTTAGGGGAATTAGTGTATGTTGAAGAATAGTCATCAGTGCCAGGTTCATTTGCAAGTTGTATGCTGTTTCCAATCAAGCCTAGCCCATTATTTATAGAACCATTTGGATATGCAAATGAATTTTGCAGCAAATCAGATATCATTCCACCATCAATTTGACTGCCAAGGTTGTGCAATGCATGATTGTTGTGGACACTGTCTTGCAGCTTCTGGTGCCGCTGAGGCTGTGACTGTGACTGTGATAGTTTTGTAGAATCAACACCGGAAAAAGAACTGCTATTAGTTGAAGGATCCAGATTTGTATATGAACGATTATTACTGACACTAAATCCTGGAGTTGGAATCATCTGGCTAGTAGCTCTTTGCGCCCCCACCGATGACATGTTTCCTCCTGAACCAATGGAAAAATATGTAGAAGACTGCTGGTAACCATTAGACAAACCTGCAATAAGTAGACCCAAAAATGCAGGGAAAGAAAAACATACTGAAAGGACTAAGGAATCAAAACAACAGAATTACCATCAGATCTATTTAAAGAGCTGCCATGCATGTTACCTGCTGGTAACATGCTTGCACTATTGACAGATGAGGATGCTATGTTGTTACACCCACTGGCAGGAATCATTGAGGCATCCACAGAAGATGTCATGATCATGGTTGAATTTGTAACATGGGACATACCAGGGGTTGGTATCATTGTACCAATTGGAGAAGAGCTAACAAGCTGTGGATGTTGTTGGTTGTAATTAGTCATAGATGACCTTCTAAAGAAATTAGATAAGCGACTCTCTAGTGTGTCCAAGTTCATGTAGTCCTCCTAAAAGACAAATCCAGGGCATCATCAACACTATAAATACTAATTGTTGACTAAAAGCATATAAAACCAGAGAACAATCCAAAGATCCTAAGATTGACCTAGGAAACAGTGTAAAGGTCCCATGTTGTAACTTATAGAATTAGAAATTTCATGGATTTAAACAGAGGAAAAGTAAGTTTGGATGACATCCCTCCAATTAGTGGAAAAGAAAATTAGTTAGAGGTCAGGAAAAACCTTAGAGATAGCAGTTTTTAACATGCCCTCTTCGAGGCGTTTTGCAAGATCCTCAACCTTCCTTCTATGTGCTTCTGTAACTGGAAGCTGGTACTGCTGCAATAGTATACTATATCTGGAAGGTAAAAAGTAGCATGTGTATTGTTAAAATTGAAATAAATGGTACCATCTCATGAAAGAATTAACCCAAAAGCTAAAGTTGTCCAGTGAATGCATGTGAATAGTTTTATATCTGAAACAAAGATTATCACAGTCTAAAGTTTTGTGTATATTATGCAATTTTTAAGTTATGAAAACCAAAGATAGATGGGGCCAAGGGTGCATAATAGAATTAAATATGGAGAGAATAATCCAGTTTACCAAACAAAGCCCACACTACAAGAATCCTAGTCAACAACTTTGATAGATTGAGCTGGCTAATACAAAGTTAGGCAATAAATTATGAAAGTGACTAAACAGAATCTGTTGTCATATCTTATAGCCTAAAAATCACACTAAGCCTTATATGTGAGACACAACACAAGGCATTACGTTGGACATAAAACAAATATACAGAATAATTAAGTTCCCAAATTATTTCTTTCCATTTTGTTTTACCATGAGAAGCACCAAGCCTTATGCCCTTATCATACTACATGGGTTGCTTGATCAATGTCATTGAGCTCTATCAAAAACACAAAAACTATTTCTCTTGTTTTGATTTAGATAATTTCAGTGGGTTATTTCCTAATATGAACTCATGTTAAAAATGTATTGACTTTCATATTACATAGTTTCACACAACAACAATAATCATGCCTTGTCTCACTAGGTTGTGTCAATTAGCTTTATTTAAGAAAAATATACATTACCCATACCCCCTATCGATAAAACTTCTCATATGATTCAGCACAGTTCACCAGATTGAGAGTACCAAACAATCAACTATATAAAAATATATTAAAAACAAAACTTACATTTTCTCTAGAGTTAAAGAACGTGCTGTAAGAAATTCAGTGTCCATAGTTGGACAAACTCCTACATTTGACATCTGAGGCAGGGCATTTCGATTCAGTTGAATCAGGCCAGGCAACTGAGGCCCTGATTGATTAGGTGCCTTCCTCGACATCTTTTCTGGAATCTGTGCCTGTAATTTTAACTTCACTTTCTTTATTATTCACATTTGCTTTACCAACCAAATATTGCATTTCTAAAACCTGTGCCAGGATTCCACCATCAAGTAACAGTTCAGCCGTAAGCCTGTACCATGAACCCCGTTGTCATGGTAAGAACAAAACAACCGGACGATTTATATGTAAATCTTGAAGGGGAATAGAAAACTAAATATGATTATTTGAATAAGTCACAGAACAATCCAAGAATCCGAACACCAAACTGTTGCAAGTAAAGTCAATTTCAAAACACGGTTTAAGGCATATCCAAAGTCAACAATTCATGGACCCAAAGTAGAAAGAAGAAAGATATCGGAAGTTACAAAATCTGGAACGAAATGACAAATATATTAAATGCAAGCAACCGTTATAAAATATGCTGAATTTTATCAAAAGGAAAGGCGCAGACGAAATTCCGCTAAGCAAATCCCCCTCTGCTCGTGATTGGTAATTGAAATATTAAAATTATATTAATATAAATTTAATTAACCATAATAATTACAGTGAGTAACCCACGGTAGATAGTAAATCAAATCAAATAAAAACAGCCAAAGGAACAAATAAACCCTAACGTTGATGGGTTGCAACGAACCTAAACGCTGGAAAATAGGGTACAAACCCGTCAGAAGTTTCGAAGTAGCCACAACTATCGACGACCACGACGACTACAATAACGATTCGTTTACCTTAGAAAGTCGGTTACACCGTTCCTATGTAAAGGCACGTGCGAATTCTGCCACGAAGAAAACCGGAAATTGCAAGAATATGAAATATAAAGGGATTATTTGGTTTGAGAAAACATTTCCTATTTTCCTTTTTTGAAAAAACAATTCTTATTTTTAAATTTTTAAAGTTTAGAAAACTGTGTTTGTCTTATTTTCTGAAATATGTTTGATTTAACTATTTTCAATAAAAGTTCATGAAATTGTTTTAGTATAAATTTTATAAATAATTTTAAAAAATATAATATGTTTCCTCAATAATAATTATTAATTATTAAAATCATTGTACTTTATTTTTAAAAAATAAACATAAAAAATAATATTGAATCTTAAGTCTCAAAAAAAAAAGTATACACATAATTATTAAATACATATTAAATAAAAATGTTTAATAACTTATTTTTTTAGGATTTTCGGACTCTTTTCGATTTTATTCGTATTTAGGGAGGAGAAACAAATAGAAATAATAAAATTTTTACACAGATTTAAGAAATTCTTTTCATGTTACATTACATAGTAAATAGAATAATATTTATAGTCTTCCATAATTTTTTTAAAAAATGAGCAAATTAGGAGTTGAATAAGTGAAAGAAAAAGTGAGAAGATATTCAGTAAGTTGTGGGAAACAAATTCGAGAAAGACGTTGGCTAACATGGGAAAACTTTTCATATTCCTCATCGTGGGAAAGTAAGCTGGTGCGTCCAATATTGTTTTTCTAGATACTTGAATCTTTACCAAATTCATTAATATTTCAATTTTTTTGATATAGATTCTCTATTCATAATTTTTCGATAATACAAAAAATAGTTGAAAAAAGTGGGCAAGGAATGACAATTTTACCATATCTATGTCCATGGGCATACCTTCATTGGAATAATTTTGGACAAGGCACCATTCCTTGAAAAAGGAAGCTTATGTTTATTTTGTAATTCTGACGTGGAAATGCATGATCATTTATTTTTTGAGTGCAGATTTTCTTTACGCATTTGGTCAGCAGTTTGGGATTGGATTGGATTTCCTAGAGGAAATATTTCATTGTAGGGCACTTTGAATAGCCTAATCCATCAGCATGCTATTTCCAGTCACGTTGGGAAGATGAGATGCTTGGCTCTGGCATCCACAATTTATTGTATTTGGATAACAAGAAACTGTATTCTTTTTTATGGTCAAACTTGTGAATATTGTTGATGTTATTGAGAAAATTAAATTTCGTGTGCTTAGGATGGCTCATTTGTTACACTTGCATTAACAAATTTGTGTTTGTATAAAAGTTAGTTGGCTAGCTCTAGCTATTGCTTATTTGCTTCTTTTGGTAAGTGTAACAGAACTCATATTTTTTGTATATCTAGGGAATGCCCAGAGTATCTTGTCTTTGGAATATATATATATATATATATATATATATATATATATATTTACATATTTTCTGAAAAAAAAAATTTAAGCGGTGAGAAGCAATATGCCAACACCGCGTTCCTGTCGACCTGCCTCACTGTCTTGACTTTAATTGTGCTACTTTGCCATCGTGTCCTTCTTGTGTTCCTTGTCGTCCCCTTTCAACCATTGCACCTCGTCGTGGTAAACAATTGTCGAAAATCCTTTCCTTTCTTTCTTTTTTCTGTGCCCCCTTGTTTCCTAGAGCCTTTTTTTTACCTAAAGGGTGTTTTTTAAAAAAATTAATTACTGTTTGGAGTAATTTTTAAATAAATTATTAAATGAAGGTAAATCGTAACAGTGATTACAGAAGTAATAATACTTATTAAATTTTTATTTTTAACGTAAATTTTTTTACAATTTTAATGTATTTTTCTTATTTCAAAACTTTTTTTTATGGATCGTATTGAAGTGGTAGATGTATTTTTGACTTAGAGCTAAGAAGTTGTAAATATATATTTACCGACTTCTAACTTTATTGTTTAAAGACCTTTGTTCAGTTTGTTGGGTAGCATCCAGCCATAGAGAAAGCGACGATGAGGGGTGTGCCTGTTGGTGCCCACTTAGGAATTACAAATTTTTTTAAGCGCATATACTTCGGGAAGGATGGGGCAGTGGCGCCACCCGCCACCGATGGCGCTTTTGTCATAGTCTCTGGCACTTGGAGACTCCACTGCGTCATGGGAAGCCGCTCCTGCGATTGCCGCATCGCTGTTCCTGTGAGCCACCAGGTACTTATATAATTTCTTTTTGAAGGATTCCTTTCGTTTAAATTGAATAGTAGACTATTGATACTCACAGAACATTATCTGTAGTTAACAGGAAAAATGTAGTTTGTGGTTTTGATGCTTTCTTTTTATTTTATTTATTTTTCATTGAGTTTGTAAATTTTACTTTGCAGGGAAACTATCTTGTTGCCAGTGAATTTTGTGGTAAGGACAGTGTACAACTGAAAGGATATGAGATTACTGCTGAACTTAAGTATCTCTTCAACTTGTTGACATTGTGTTAACACTTTTCCAAGAAGCCCTTTCCCTTGTTTTTAGAAGAAACTGGCAACACTGAAGAAAACGTTCAAGGTTAAGGGTTCAGAATTTAGGGTTTAGGGTTTAGGGTCTCGGGTTTTGGGGTTCGGGTTTAGGGGTTCAGGGTTGCGGGGTTCGGGGGTTGCGGGGTTCGGGTTTAGGGGTTCCAGGGTTGCGGGGTTCGGGGG
>PYAF01000518.1:548856-566033 GCA_007407185.1 Glycine tomentella | reverse complement strand
GTTACGAATATCAAATATATAGATAAAGATAGAAGGATAGTGGTTTGAGGTAGTTGAGAAAGAATTTTTCTGAGCTATTTGTTAAATTAAATTAAATTTGAAATTTAAATTAAGAAATATATTTGAAAGGAATAAAATTAAATTAAATATTTAATATATAAACTAATAAAAGTAGGATAAGACATGTCAATGAGAGTGTTTGCCTTTCAAAAAAAAAAAAAAAAACTAACACTCTTATTAAAGAAAATTATTCTAATTTATATAGAGAAGAATTTATTATTATTTGGTGCAAAGAAAGAATTTATTATTATTTCAACTAGATTCATGCTGCTGCTATATTTGTATATGATAATAACACCAGTATTAAAACCAATTTAGATTTCGAAATGAATGCAATTTATGTTAGAAAATACCAACTTCATTTCTTAAACTGGAAATTTGGAGACCTAAATCACTGGATAGAAAAAAAAAATACTAAGGACTCTTTTTCTAACATGTTTTCAATACTTTCTTTAAGAAAATCATATTTATTTTTTTCTTAATAACTAAAGAGCATATAAAGTATATTGTTCCCTAGTTAGTTGGTCCCACTCCTTGTGTAGTGATTAGTGAGAGATTTGTATTTTTCAGTTAACAACAAAAGTGTCTTTAACTAGAAATTGTCACATAGTTTGAGACTATATCTCATGACTTAGACAATCTCCATTTGGCACATAATTTACTTTTATTAACTTTTATTTATTAGTTAAAAAATTCTTACATGACACATAGATTGATAAGCGCATATTGATTTTTAATCATGTAATATTTTCTCTAAGAGTGTGTTGTTACCATTCCTAGACATTTTGTAGCCCTCAAACAACATGCATATATGAACAAAATTAGTGGGTGTTGTGTTACTTGTGTATATATATGCATTTGAAAGAAGCTAATACCTTTTCTCGGCTTCTTTGCGATCTTCGGTCCCAAAGGCATCTTCCCACCCTCTACCTCTCATGGAGGAGACGTTATTAGCACTAGGAGCTGTAAATGTATATTTCAGCCCTTTCTCTTCAATTTCCTTCACCTCTTCTGGGAACTCCTCCATCATCTTTTCTGTCACTTTGAAGCTTGGAACAAAAGGGGTCTCTCCCCCTTCAGGGGGAGGTATCTCACAAAAGAGTATCACTTTCTTGGGAAATTCCTTGATCTGATAAATAAATCACCCATGTTTAAAATGCACAAGGAAAGTTGTTAAGCAAGGTTAGCCCCTGGGCATTGTTTAGAGGTGTAATGGCCCAGGGCCATGGTTATCATGGTTAGAAGGGCCAAATTTTTTTTAAACAAGTTTATAATTGTACATTGATTTTTTTATATCTTATTTTATACTCTTATTTTTTTATATCTTATAAAATGTGACAGATAATTCGAGCAATATGCATTATCCTCTCACTCTCTTATGTACCAACATCTAGTGTATATTGTGAGTGTGAATGTATTTTTTAGGGGATTATTTGTGTGTAATTTTTTCTTTTTAGAGAGGAGTGAGTGATAGAGGATAATATAAGAGTAAATTAGGTGAAGATATGATAAATCTTTTTAAGTTTTGTTAAAATTATGTTATTCACTTGAGTGATTATATTTTAATAAAAATTTTAAACACCCAATTAACAATTTTCTCTCTCTTTGTTTTCTTATCATCAATTTAATATCTTTCATATCTTCCCTTCTTTCTCAAGTTGTAGATAACTGAAAGTTGTCCAATAAATATTTTTCTATTCACTTAATATAATAAAATATATCATTTTTAATGAAATTATGTATAGATTTTTTGTACCATTTATATAGATTTTTTAATATTTATATGTAAGAGAGCCCTTATCAATTATTTTCGTCTAGCCCGTAAAATTCCAAGAACGGCATGAATTTAAGCTCCATATGAAATACAAATAATCGACCAAATTTTACTAGTAAACCTTTTTCATTGAAATTATAGTTTGATTGATTAGGAAATATATGCAAGTTGCTAGATGATGAAAGAAGCTGAATTGAAAAAATATATATTGACATATATTGTTGTAGGATACAATACCAGTTCAAACATTTATATTAAATAATCAGTGTGGTTAGTTCACATCATATCATCACTTTCTGCTCCAGTAATAGTGTGTGCAAACGTTCAAAGGATATGACATTAATCAAACTATTTTAATATAGAAGGATATACAGAGAATGTTGTCAAACATTGTCTATTAGTGAAATTAATTATACACATATTTTATGCCTATGATACCTTTGTTTCTATTTGGTCAAACAGATCGATATAGATAATCAGATTAACTGATGGAATTCATTAATTCACTGAAAGGTTCTCTATAATGCTTATTGATCTCAAATTCTGTTGTTTTTTAATTTAATCCTTCTTTTCTGTCAATTAGGACCTCGGGTTTTTTGATTTAGAATTTCAAAGTAATTAACTGAAATGAGAGTTACCAAGAATACATGAAATAAAAATAAAGAAAAACTATAAACTGTTTGAAAATACTTATTTGAAATGATTCTGTGATTCTTGGAAATATGATGATATTGATATCAAGAAAATAGTAAAGTGTATGAAATATCATGGTGTGCTAATGTCACTGCATAGTTTAGAGTTTTGACTTACCAAAACCATTTCATGGTGATAGTAGATGAACTCTGAGAGGGGTCCTTCATTGGCAGTCCACACCCTTTTGTGAATATGTGTGCGAGGTGCTGGTCCAACATAACGAATGTCTTCCCACCCACAGGTTTCTATAATTTCATTGAAGTCCTCAGCATTCTTGACATCATAACCTCTAAGCAGAACAGCACTGTTCTTGATGATCATTTGCTCAAACCATTCTTTGTTGTTCTTCAGCGCCAATAGCAAGGATTCCAAGTCACTCTTGTTAGGCACTGGAGGTTGTAGCACCAAGGGCATGGTTTCCCCATCTACTACTTTTTCTCCCTCACATTTTCCCACCTTGAAGTCCTTGGAAGAAAACTCCATCTTAATGTATCTCTACCTCTCTAGTAAGTGTTTGTATGTAACTTGTGTGGTTTTTACCTTCAATAGGCTTTTATGTATATATATAATATAGTAGTGGTTGGTGTTGACAATTGCTATGCTATAAAATGACAAGAGGCTGGCTTTGTTATTGGTCTATAGAGATCTTGTTGTCCTTATATAGCTATTAACATGTTATGTATGACATTTGAGTTCATCAATTTTTTAACTTAATACAAATTGTAAAAGCATCATTACTTCGATTGCCATTTTCTTTAATGCGATTTTGGGGGGATTAATTTTTTTTAATTACTCAAAAGTTTAGAGAGTTGGGTCCTTAGGAGTTCATCAGAATCGGCATATATAAGTTTCAAGGTTTAATGAGCCTTACAAAAGTATTTACAATTACTCACCAACAAGATCCTCAAATTAGCAACAGGAATCAAACCCATATCCTTGCGAGATATGAGCCATTTCCTTACCCAACTTTAGTTGGTGGGGGATTAAAATTATCTTCATTTGTTTTTTTGTTTAAATCGTTTACTACTATGCCAAAACATCCTGCGAAACGGCTAATGCGACAAGGAATTTATAAACTGTTTCAGTGACAAAATTGAGGTAGAGCCAAAAAAGTGATATGATCAATTATAATCCCCAAACCCAACACGCAAAGTTCTTAGTACTTATCTCTAATCATTGCTTAAGAAACTCAAATTGTGGTTGTGACTTTTTGAAGTCATGTAATCTCGTAATTTGATGGGTAGAAATTTTTTAACTTAATCTAGAAACATTATTAGCAAACGCTATTCGTTGGATTTTGGAAGCTCCAACATTAGTGAGATGCATTATAAAATGTAGTTTATTGTTGTCTTAAATTGTTGTTTCGATTTTTTTATCAATCAGCTTTGGGGTTATATTTTACAGCAGGTAGTTTAATTTAATTATTTTTTGGACTGAGGATTTTGGCATTATCTAATGCATCGTATTGACATATTGCTCCTAACCTAGTTTTTGTAAAGAAATTCAAATAGATCTTGGTTTACCTGCACCACATATATTATATCGTTCAATAGCCCCTCATCGCAGTACTTGTGCCTTATTAATTAAGACACGTATTGCAAAAAACAATTCCCATTATAATTTGTCACATAAAACCATCGTGTCATGATATTGAAAACATATCTTAAATGTAGTAGCTTCACATTTGAAAAAAAGTTGTTAAAAACTTGGTGAGAAAACATATTATCAATTTGAGATTTTCACATCCAATGATGATAGGTATCAAAGACTACAATAATTTTTGCATGTTCATCACACACAACTACAGAGACATGTGTAATATTCCACCTTCATACCACTAATTAAAAAAAAAATATTCATCTTTCCTTTAATGTGTTAGTACAAGAAGAATAACTCAGCCCCACTATACTGCCACATGACACCCTCCCAAACACACCAAAAAAATATCTTAATATGCTATTGTTTTTAATACTTGTAAGATGACTTCATTCTATAGCTCATGCTCTCATTTCTTCTTTAGTCTACTATTTGCTTTTAAGTTGTTTGCAAAATGACATCGAATATTTTGGCAACTTAAAAGTATTGGAATTCCTGCAGGTATAAGTTTCATATATGTAAGACTACTATCTCCATAGCAATATTCGATGTAAACATAAATCTATAATTTCTGTTTAAAACAATTACATTAAGAACATGAATATGATCTTTATAATTCACGAGTTTCACATAAACATACGTTTGTTCATGATTGCGGAAGATCTTTTATGGTAGAATGCTTTCTCAGATTGACCCTTTTTGTTTTTGTATATTCTTTTGATAGTGATAGGATACAACTTTCATGAGCAGACAACGACGATATTCAGTTTTCTAGATCCTTATTTATTAGAAACTGAATCACTACGCTTAAGATAACTGCACCTATCAACAATTATCCTTTTAATAACTTTCCCTTTGTAGCCAATTACCCTTATGTCCTTTATTCATTAAATCAAATAACATTTATTTAAATAAGCCACAATGATAAATCTTACATTCTCCCACTTGCCTCATGTCACAAATTTCAAATCATGATTTAATGAAAACAATTATAATGCTCTTACATAGGGCTAAAGTTTTCATACATTGGCCTTATCATAAATCATGATCAGAAATAAAACCAATAAAAGTCATGACGGTTCTATGCTATCAAATCGACATAGTTCCTCCATGTACCACTTTATTAGCTCTTCTTCCTAATATGATACTTTAATGGAAGTTTACATCATAATGTCCCACAATAATACTATTATGTCTTCATTTGGGACAAATTCTATTTTTCAAAATAATCATTCATATATGCATGTATACATAAATTTGAAAATAGGATAATTTTTAGAAACTTAAACATCATTGAGTTCAGAGTTTCAATAGTCAATAATTACAATAATGATCAACGTTCATTAGCTGACATAATGTCCATACTACATACATGACCAATTAATGTCTTGGACGATAATCCCTTCGTCAAGGGATCAACTATCATAAAATTAGTACTAACATGCTCTATAGACACTTTACATTTCTGAACCTCTTCTTTAATGACAAAGTATTTCAATTCCATATGCTTAGCACCTTTTGAATACTTGTCGTTTTTAGAAAAGAAGACTGCTGCATAATTATCACAATAAATTTTTAGTGGCCTATTAATACTGTCGACCAATTCAAGCCCTAAAATAAAGTTTCGCAACCATTTAGCCTAAACCATGGCTTCAAAGCATGCCATAAATTCAGATTTAATAGTGGATGCAACAATTACAGACTGCTTTGCACTTTTCCATGATATAGCTACTCCAGCTAAAAAAATACAGATAACCATAAGTAGATTTTCTTGTATCCACACATCTTGCAAAATCTGAGTCTGTGTATCCAATTACTTCAAGGTTAATAGATCTCCTATAAGTAAGCATGTGACCTTTAGTGCCTTGCAAATATCTCAGAACTTCCTTTGCAGCTTTCCAATGATCTATATCAGGATTACTCTAGTATTTTCCCAACATTCCAATTGCAAAGCTAATATCTAGTCTCATACAAGTTTGAGCATACAGTAGGCTACCAACAAGTGATGCATATGGAATTACTTCCATTTCTTTTCGTTCCAATTCATTCTTAGGACATCGCATGAGACTAAACTTGTCTCCTTTCTGAATTGGTACCGGAGACAATGAGCAGTTTTGTATTCTAGATCTCTCTAAAACTTTATTAATATATGCTTTTTGAGACAAACCCAACAATCCTTGTATTCTATCACATAATATTTTTTATCTCAATCACATAGGACGCCTCACCCATATCTTTCATTTCAAAGTTACTAGAGAGAAATTTCTTAGTCTTATTTAAAAAACTAAGATCATTAGTTGCAAGCAAGATATCATCAACATACAGAATCAGTAATATAAACTTACTCCCACTGACCTTCAGATATATACATTGATCAACGATGTTTTCTTTAAATCCAAAGGAAACAATGGTATCATTGAAATTAAGGTACCACTATCTTGAAGCTTGTTTAAGTCCGTATATTGATTTCTTAAGTTTGCACACCATGTGCTCTTTTCTCTTTTTTATGAACCCTATTGGTTGGTCCATTTACACATCTTCCTCTCAATTCCCATTTAGAAAGATGGTTTTCACATTCATCTGGTGTAACTCTAGATCATAATGAGCCACCAATGCTATAATGATTCTTAGAAAATCCTTTCTTGAAACTGGTGAAAAAATTGTTTCTTTATAGTCAATCCCATCTTTTGAGTGAATCCATTTGCAACTAGTCTAGCCTTGTACCGTTCTAAGTTACCATAAGAGTCACGTTTGGTCTTAAAAACTCATTTATATCCAACTCTCTTACATCTTTCTGGTAACTAAACAACATCCCAAACCTCATTTTGTTCCATAGATTTCAACTCATCTTTCATGGTATCTAACCACTTGTCACCATCTCCACTATTCACGGCTTGTGAAAACGTCATTGAATCATCTTTCATACCTAATTCAAATTTAGACTCTTGCAGAAATACCACATAATCATTAGAAATAGCAGATCTCATTTCCCTTCGAGATCTTCTTAATGCTATTTGATGTGGTTCTTCTACAATGGATTCATTTGGTTCATTGGCAATAGTTTCATCATGAGCAATGAGATCATTCATTTGTTGTTCTTCATTATTATTAATCGATTCAATAACATGAGGAATAACAACTTTACTAGAGCTATAAGTCAAAGGAACTTGTACTCTCACTTCTTGAATTGCCACTTTATGTGGTGATTCACTCCCACCAACTTCACCATCTTCAATGAACCTAGCATTTCCAGTTTCTATAATCCTTGTAGTATGATTAGGACAATAAAATCTATACCCTTTTGACTTTTCTGGATAACCAATGAAATAACCACTGATTGTTCTTCTATCCAATTTCTTTTCTTGTGGGTTGTAAAATCTAAGTTCTGCCTGACAACCCCAAACATGAAGGTGCCTTAAGTTAGGTTTCCTTCCTGTCCACAATTCAAAAGGAGTCTTTGGAATTGCTTTACTAGGAACCCTATTTAATACATACATGACAATCTTTAGAGCATAATAAGTCCACAATGAAATGGGTAAAGAAGAATTACTTAACATACTTCTAACCATGTCCAACAATGTTCTATTATGTCTTTCTGATACAACATTCTATTGTGGTGTATTTAGCATTGTGTATTGAGCACAAATACTACGCTTTTCTAGGAATTTAGCAAATGGGCCCGGATGTTGTCTAGTTTCATCATACCTTCCATAATACTCATCACCCCTATCAGACCTGACAATTTTCACCTTTCTGTCTAATTGCCTTTCAACTTCATTAATGTAAATCTCAAAAGCATTTATCACTTGAGACTTATCATGTAGCAAATAGACATAACCATAACGTGAATAATCATCAATGAAGTTGATAAAATATTTCTCTTTATTGAAAGAGTTAACATCAAAAGAACTGTAAACATCAATGTGTATAATTTCAAGAAGCTGAGTGCTTCTTGTGGCTCCTCTTTTTGTGTGTTTTGTTTGTTTGCCTTTGATCAATTCACACAAACATTCATATCAGTAAAATCTAAATCCAAAAGGATTTCATTCTTTATCAATCTTTCAATTCTTCTTTTGGAAATGTGTCCTAAACGTTTATGCCATAAGTAAGCGAAACATTCATTAATTAAGGTACGTTTAGTACCAAAATTATGATGTAGTCATAAGTGTTTCAGCATAAAGATTATCAAGACATAATTTATATAATCCATCACATAAGGTACCATTGCCAATCAAATGATTGTACTTCTACAAACTGAAACTACCACTACCAAATTTAAAAGAGTATCCAGCTTTATCAAGTTTAGAAATAGAAACTAAATTCCTAGATATACTAGGTACATAAAAAGTTTCACATAAGTCCAAATGATGTCCACTATCAAGGATCAAACAATAAGTTCCAACAGCTTCCACGGGAACTTTCACTCTATTACCCACAAAGACAAACTTTTCATTTGGCCTTGTGGTTTGGGTCGTAAGGAATCCCTGCAAAATATTAGAAACATGAGTTGAACATCCAGAATCAATCAACCAAGTATTATACGAAACTTCAACAAGGTTTGATTCATAACATACATAAGCACAAGACTTACCTTTCTTTTCAAACCTAGCCTTACATTTCGGGCAATCCTTTTGGAAGTGCCCAGCCTTACCACAGAAATGACATTTGTTTCCATTATGTTCCTTCTTGTGGATTTGAGAAGAGGAGGCTTGATTGTGGAAGAGTTGACTTAATGTTTCTTGCAATGCTCATCCGCATGTACATCAGACTCAACCTATTGGATCTTTTCCAGTTCTTAAAATGGACCCTTTCATACTTAGTGCTTGCATTAGTAATAGCACTAGGTTTCTCTTCTCTAAGAGCCAAATCCAAATCTATTGCCCCAAGGTAAAATTCAATTTGTTCTTTCCATTCAGAGAAGTTTAGTCCATTGAAAACTGCAATAGTTAAGAAAAGCGAATGTGTAGCAACAGGTACTATAAGGTATACAATTTGAAAAAATTAATGCTTTGAATCATACATATCACATACTAACATAATTCACAGATTCATACATCATAAAATGCATACTAATGGTCACCTTTGGGGATCCATTAATACACAACATTCAGCAGTAATGATGCTAATAAAATTTTTCGTAATTTGACAATAATACATACACTAACTAGAATTATTTACTATCTTTGGATGTGTAAATAGAACTAGCGTGTATCCATTATGCCAACATTCATGTTTATTTATTATGATGAGAAGTAACCAACCTTTGGTTTGATCCTTAACTGCCCCATAATAATAAATTTCAACTCATCCATAAAATAATAATTTTAATACATTCATAGCATCAAAATTATGCATGATTGAAATGAACATACAATTTGGAATTAAATCACTCATACAAATTTGACGACTTTGGTGACTAACAAATTCACCATACTTTAATTCCAAGATACAAACACTTCATAAAATACAAAATATGTTAAAATTAAAAGATTTTAACAACATTCAAACACATTCTAACATCACAATTAATTTTCAATGTGAACAAAATATACAGTCATTCGATCACAACACATCAATGCATATACACTTTATCAAATACCATTTTAAATATGTGTTGGTGCAATTTTTTGAATCAGGGAGATCAACAAAATGATTGACCATTATTGTTTACTTTTCATCACCAACATTAAAGTGTCTTTGTCTTGTAGTGATAGGAAAGATAATTTGCATTTAATATATATATGTTGAACCGAAAACACCATTAGGACTTTATCATGATATCCATTGGAACATAAGGCATACCAAGCGAGAAACAACAACTCCATGGGATAGTGTAAGGCTTCGTCATATTATTCGATCAATATTATTCGATCGGTAATACTCAAAACAAGCATAAAATTAAGATTCAAAATCTACTAGAATACTTTATCGTTGCATCAATCGAAATTAGTAATGGAAAACCACAAATTCTTAAACCTGTAGCTCTGATACCACATGTAAACATAAATCTATAATTTTTGTTTAAAACAATCACATTAAGAACATGAACAAGATCTTTAGAATTCATGAGCTTCACATAAACATACCTTTGTCCATGATTGAGGAAGATCTTTTATGGTAGAATGCTTTCTCAGAGTCTTGACCCTTTCTGTTATTGTATCTTCTTTTGATAGTAATAGGATACAACTCTCATTGGCAGACAATGACGATTTTCAGTTTTCTAGATCCCTATTTCTAGATCCCTTTGTAGCCAATTACCCTTATGTCCTTTATTCATTAAATTAAATAACATTTATTTAAATGAGCCACAATGATAAATCATACATTGGATTCCCAAATTAGAGAACATGATTTCTTTTTTCTCTTCTCTCTTTCTTTATAGCTAATTCAATAGTTATTCACAATCACTCTGGCATTTGTTTTTATGATGTCAATTATGAAGATTCAAATTTTACATACTTTACTTAAGATTTTATAGTATGTATGAGTTGTGAATTTTGTCCACCTTATGTTGTCATAAATTATATATCTTTTCTCTCTCTCTCTCTCCTTCTCTCTCTTATTGTGAAAGAAATTGTATTAAAAGTTTATCCAATCCCCACCCTACCTTTTCATGTTGTTTATCTTTCTCTTATGACATATGCGTTTTCTATGACTCCTAGTCTAGACTATGATGGCATTGGGGAATTCGTTGTAGGTATTTGTACTATCATTTGGTTTTTGCAAACAAAACACAAGGAAGTTCTCATTCTTATGCCCACATGCATAATACATCTTCATCAAATAACCCAACAACAAAGTATATAACTAATAGACTTATTGAATAAAATGAGTGAGACAAGTTATTCTTGACACCTTATAATACAGGTTAAGAAACCTTTTTAATATGTATTATTTACTTTAATGAATTCTTTAGAATATAAGCAACTTATGGCATCTCCCACCTTATAATACAGGATAAATAACCTTTTTAATATATTATTTACTTTAATATATTCTAAAGAATATAAGCTACTTAAGGCATCTCCAATGGGAGATGCTTAAGAAATTCATGTTGGGTTTCTTAAGAGCATATAAAGTTGTTTTTTATGGTCCCCACAAAGTCATGTCATTCCTAAAATATTCATACACAATTTTGCTACAATAATAAGAAACTTTAAGAAAATTCAAGGAACTCACACTTTTATATTTTTTATTTCACTTAATTCAATTGTTGAATTATTACTTACAAAAGATTAAATGTTATAAATTGATGAAAAATTACTAACTTCTTTTTTTTTATAATAAGTTAAAAATAATGAGACATTCATAATAGATAATAATATTTAATAAAAACAATGAGAATTATATAACATTGAAAAAATGTAATGATGGAAATACACACAAACAACATAATAATATATAATTATAAAAAATGAAAAGAAAAACATACAAACAACATAAAAAATTCATTTTCATTATTTTGTTTTCTAAAATGCTCCCCAATATGTTAACCAAATCTATTTGAAGTTGGTGGTGTTTTTGTTTGTCATGAACCTCAGCTCTCCTCTGGAGGTAACTTGATTTGAAATTGGGGTGAACACTTAAAGATACTTCAATTGTCAACAAGTTAACGAAGTAACGGTAATTTTTTTTACCCTTTCTCATATGGGCTTCAAGACCAGACAATTGATAGAAGTGCATTTTTACTGGCAATTGTTAAAATATTCAACAATTATAAGCCATCTTTTCTTTGAATGCCAATGGTTTTCTGTTATTTGGTATTTATGTTTTAAGTGGCTTGATGTTTCTACTATGATATCTTCAGGTGGTTTGGGTGAACAAATGCAACAATTTCAAAATCTATGTGGGGTTCGGGGGATGGCATTGGATTGTTGGATGGTGGTGTGGTTTATTGTTATAAGATCTATTTTGTTGAATAGGAATAATCTCATTTTTCATTAAAAAAGGGTGAGTTGTACGGAGATTATAAAGGAGGTTAATATTCATTCTTGGAAATGGATTAACTCAAAGAAGATGGGGTTTAGTTATTCACCATCGAAATGACAAAACAATCTTGTGGAGTGTATAAAAAAATAGAGTAAATTACACTTGCACTCCCTATGTTTTGCTTAAATTTCACCTGATACCCCTTCCTTTTTGCACGCTACAAAAAATTTCTTAATTGTTTAGCTCACATTACACCTAGACCTCCTCTGTCCTAAACACCGTTTAATAATTTAACAGAAAACAGACACATGCTGGTCATATGGGGAAGAGGAATGGAACGTGAACCCTAAATTTTAAAACTAATTGGGAGGACATAATTTGGATTTTACAATTAAAATACAATTTCATCTGCTCACATATTTTAATTGACGCTAGTTAACGTCGATAATAGAAGGATGTAAAACTAAGTGAAAAAGGGAAGGGTATCAGATGAAATTTGAGTAAACCATAGGAGTGCACGTGTAATTTACTCAGAAAAATATGTGTTGGGGTGGTTGGAGACATAGTCAAATTGGAATTAGCATAAAGGGAATATGGTCTTTGATATTGCTAATGTTGGGGGTATAGTGGATGGAGTGGTTTTTGAGGGTGGTTACAAATTGCAAAATCTGGTTAGGAGGAGGTTACGTAAGCACTTACAAAAATTGCTTCCAAAGATAGTTATTTTATGCTTTCCATGATGGTTTTGAACTGTCTTTAAAACCGCCGTCGTGGAAAGTATTAACTTTCCATGACGATTTTTAAATCGTCTTAGAATGTTGGTTTCTACATCAGTTCGCTTAGAAACCGTCTTAGAATGTGTTTTATTTGTTTTAAAAATGTTAAAAAATTGACGATTTGAAGACGATTTTTTGAAAAACTCTTAGAATGTAGACTTTCTAAGACGTTTTTCTGAATATCATTTTAGAATGTTCACTTTCTAAGACGATTTTCATAGAACTATCTTAAAAAGTGTACTTTTTAAGATGGATTTTCACAAATTTGTACTTTATAACAAGAGATCACGCTTATATAAATGACAAATTATGTTCCAACTTGGTCTATATAATTTCCAATGAGATCACGCTTATATAGGTATCACAAACTAGAATGTTCAATCATCTAATAAAGGGACTAGTTGTACTCTTTGGTGACTTGATTTGAGATTATGTTTCCAAAATTCTATTTTCAATAAATTTGTTATAAAGAAAAATCAATGGGTGTATGATTTTACACTTTAATTATTCAATACTATTTGTTGAAAAAATTTCAATTTCATCAAATTAATTTGCAAAATTTTTAAAAAAGAAAACAAACTTAATTCAACATATCTTCTTACTTTTTTCTTTTTTCAAGTTCCCTCGTCCATATATTTATATTGAATATAAGATATAACATCTTTGTATAATTTAATTTATTTTATCGATCTAACAATTTACAAGCTATATCAATATCTCAAGTATTTGGTAATCTTACTTCAACAAGGAGTATGAGATATAATTTTCAATTGGTGAAAATATAAGTTTCATCCACTCACCCATCTCATTTATCCATTGCTTTACTCTTAACTTTCAAATTTGGACTTTTTTTATTAGGCTGAATGTCACATTTACTACATTAGGTTTTACTTTTGTTTTGTTTTGTTTTGATACATTAAGTTTTAAAATATTCATTTTGGTTCTTTGTGTTTTCCAAAGTCTCAATTTGATATTTTTTATTTTTGTTTAAAACGTTAAATTTTGTTAGTTTTTTAAAATTTTAAAATAATTAAATAGTGGAGGCTAAAAACCACCACTATGTGTTTTTTTTTTTATCATAATAATGTTCCTAACACTATTAGAAAAAGTGCTTTCCATGTCGGTTGTTTAAGACATTCTGCGACAGTTCAAAAACTGTCTTTGAAGTTGCCATCGTGAAAAATCAACACTTTCCACGACGATTTTTAAAATTGTCTTAGAATCTCTATTTCTACATCGGTTCTCCCAAAGCCATCTTAGAAAATCTTTTCTTTTAAAAAAATTAAAAAATTGAGGATTCTAAGATGATTTTTCCAAAAACCATCTTAGAAAGTAGACGTTCTAAGATGGTTCTTTTAAAAATCGTCTTAGAATGTCTTATTTAAAAAAAATTAAAAATTGAGAATTCTAAGATAGTTTTTCCAAAAATCGTGTTAGAAAGTAAACTTTCTAAGACGATTTTCTGAAAACTATCTTAGAAAGTCTACTTTCTAAGACGTTTTTTCAGATAACCGTCTTAGAATGGTTTTTAAATAAAAAAATTAAAAAAATGAGGGTTCTAAGACAATTTTCTGAAAAATTATTTTAGAAAGTAGACTTTCTAAGATAGTTTTTCATAAAACCGTCTTAAAATGTCTTGTTTTTTTTTTAAATTCCTTTTTATAGAGCATTTTATTATTAAAAAATAATTTGTATGTGCCAATCACATTCTTAACACACATTAGGATGAAGACACTTAAATTCAGATGAACCAATAATCAGTGCCTAGAAAATCAGACAGATAATTGAACTTTATTATTAACAAGTATTAAAAGAAATAAATAAAATATTAAGAAGTACTGAACATACGAATTGGTGACAGAACTCAATGAGCAAATAGTGTTCACTAAGGTTAATCCACAAATTAATGAACAAGTACTGAACATAGATATTTTTCATGTTATGTGCTTATATAACCTGATTTACGTAGATGTTGTCCAAAGTTGTTGTTCTCAATGTACTCATAGACAAGACAAGGGAGCCCTCAACACAATATCCAATCAAGCGCACCTATACATGGTGTTATCAATAGGAAGATATTTAGGTTTTAAGGCAGAAATCCTCTATTTAACAAGAATATAAGAGGAAAAAGAAAAATATGCTCTAAGTTTCACATCATACCAAGTTCAAGTGATGAATATGTTTCAACACTTTCAATTCCGCGAGAAATTCTCTTGTTGCTTGCATGTCCATCTTTTCTATTACAACTTTCTGTATAATTAGAAAGAACTTCATTATAAGTACGTGAGATATAATTATTATAATGGAAAACTTGGAAAAGCTAAAAATATGAACAATTGCAGATTTATCCTAACACTCTAGCAGCATACATAACATTTATGCTTCTTAAGGTATGTGTTAAATGAAAATATAAAAAAAATATTCATTTGTTGTTTGAAGTCAAAAAGACACACATGTAAAGAATATACCATAACCAGTAATGTTTTATGAGGCACGTGCTCTAAAAAAAGGGGTAAAAAAGCCAGAGAATAAATGCTACATAATAATTGAAAACTCCATGAGGTGATGATAACTAGAAGAATATGCAACTTTTCTTTCAAATACGTGCAATCAAAATTCAAAACTAACAAAAGAGATTACAAACCTCTCTATTCAGCTCTGCATAATAGATATTCCAAGCATTTCAAACCGGTTGCTGTGTTCCCATAGAACATGCTCACATGACTATTGATAGCCACATGAACAATCTCATCATGGAATACTAGGGGCTTTGGATATTTGTCCCTTGGCAACATTGAACTTGGGTTGCCCTTGCCCTCTTCATTGTTCACCACATATGCTTCCTGTCATTATCATGTAGCTAAAATTTGGCACAATACATTAATAGATTTAATAAAATCATGTCTACTAAATTACAATCTAAATCAAGAATAAAAATAAAATAAAATTATCAGTGACTGCAATTTTGACCTCAATGTCAACTAAAACTTTAACAACATTGGTTATATTTGTTCGTAATTTCCATGGGAGAAAGAACTAAAAAAAAAAGAAAACACAGAATATTGATATTTTATAAAGTAGAAAAAAATGTTTCTAAAACCAACCAAGACCATGTAAAAAGAATAAGGTGAGACCATCCAAAAAATAAAGTCAACTAGAACAAGTCTAAGTTAAAAATATTTTATGAACTAAATCAATTTTTTTAAAAAAATTAAATAGAAATTTTAACCTTCAACATATCAAACAAAATATTAAATAGCAATTTTGAACCTAACAATAAATTAGAGGAAAAAAACTACTTTAACCAACAAGATAAACATATTAAAATTCGTATATTAGAAAGTCAAAATAATTAACTCAACAACATCAATGACAGTCGTAAATTGGAATAATGTTGCAAAAATAAATAACAAGTAACATAAGGTAACTTGTAATGCCAGATCCCGCGCTGATGGCGCCGGGATACTTCAGTAGTAAACCCTGCAGAGGGTGTGGCGCGGTTAGCGCCAGGGCTGGCGAGGATGGCGCTAGACCCACTGGAAGGTGGCGCCAGGGGCGCCAAGCCGGCGCTGGTAGCGCCAGGTTCTCTGGAGGTCCACGCTTGGAGCGCCAGAGTTGGCGCTGGGGGCGCCAACTGGGTTTGGAGTGTGGCGCGGATCGCGCGGGGTTGGCGCGGATCGCGCCATAGGTGCGGCAGGTTCACGCTAGTCGCTCGGCTGTGGCACTGATGGCGCCACAGTGTTTGCAGCTAGCGCGGATCGCGCGGGAAGGTCGGTGCAAAGTATATATATAAGGGGATTGCGTTTTCTGAAGGGAAAACCTCCCTTTCTCCTTCCCCAGTGCCTTTTCCGCCATTAATGAACCTCCAAGCTCTGGGAACTCCAGTTTTGTGACCCTAAACACTTTCCTAAGCCTATCAAACCTTCTAGAAACCAAATCTTAGCTAGAATCCTTCTTCCTTTCTCCTTGAAACCCCAGAAAAGCCCCTTTCTCAGAAGGAGGTTGCAGAGCTCGAGTTGGACAAGGAACGACGGTGTTTCCTCTGCACCAAGGCTAGGGAGAGTAGCCCAGAGGCCTTCCTCATCAGTTCTGAGGTAAGAAACTCGAGTTTCTCCGATTGATTTTGGATTTAGGGATATCCTGTGAATAATGACCCATCTGTGATAGAGCTAGAATTAGCTCTGGGTCCAGTTGAGAGATGTGTTTAGAATCATGTGAGGAGGAAGGATTAGCTTTCAGTTTGTGATTTGGTGAATGTTGGTTTTGGCTCTAGGTTGTGCATGTGTGACTTGGACTGAGTCACTTGATTTGAGACATGCAAGAGCCTTTGTGATGGGCTTGAGATGCCT
>PYAF01000518.1:500933-513381 GCA_007407185.1 Glycine tomentella | reverse complement strand
CAATAATTGTAATCGATTATATTACACACATGATTTTTAACATGGTCTGGCTTAATCGATTATTATGGACTGTAATCGATTATTTTACTTAAACATGATTTTATGCTCAGTCTGTTTTAATCGATTACACGTCGGGTTAATCGATTATTTTACCCGTTAACTGAAATCAAGAACTTACCAAGAACGTTTTAATCGATTACAGGAGCCTGAGGATCGATTAATTCTGTTACGAATTTTATTATAAATAGAACCCTTGCCTTTTGTGATCAACAACAAAAAGAATTAAGTACAAATATGATATTTTCGAACTCTGAGCATTGAAAAAGCTTTCTAAGGATTCACAAAGGCATTCTTCTGGGTTCACAGGGTCTTGCTTCCATTGATTCATCTATGGGTCACTAAGGATCTAGTGATGCAAGGCAATCTTTCACAAAGGCTAAGGAAACCTGATTCTGCATAATTGATTCTGCATTCATCTTGAGATTTTCATTATTATGGATTTCATTCATGGATCATCAAGTGAATTCTTTCCTTATTCTTTGTGGGTGTAAAGTTTTCTGTTGTAACTTTTGATTTGGTTAATTCTATTGTAAGTGGGTTTTCTTGCAAGAGGAGATAGTGTTTCTCCAAGGACAACTGAGTAGTGTTCTCAGTGTGGGTGTGGCTTCTAAGGGTCTAATAGGTTTTAGATCTCTGAACTTCATCTAGGGTTGATGAAGAGAAGCTTGTAATTGCTTGTAAGAATATTATTTGCAATAGTGGAACTCTACTCTAATGTTGAGTAGAAGAAACTGGATGTAGCCTCATAGGGTTTGAGGTGAACCAGTATAAATCTTGTGTGTGCTTTCCTATTCTGCAAACTTAATTGTTTTCCTTGTGAATTCTGTTTATATGTTGGTTCTTGAGGCATTACAAGTCTTGGATTGATATTGGATAAAGATCCTTGATTATTTTTGTGATAAAGATCCAAAGGGAAAAGAAACTCTAATTTTAGTTTATCAAAGAAATTTTAATTTACCAAGGTTAACCAATTCACCCCCCCCTCTTGGTTAAGTGTGAAGTGTTCCTTATTTTCACAATTGGCATCAAGAGCTAGGTCTTGTAAGATACTCAAGATCACTGCATTTTTTTTTCTCAAAATGAACACCTCACAAATAACCTTTAAGGAAGGAGCATCCTTAAACAGACCTCCTTTGTTTGAGGGAGAGCATTTTAGCTTTTGGAAAAATAGAATGAAGATCTTTATCCAATCCAATGATCCAGGAGCATGGAATGCTATTGAGAAAGGCCCTAGAGTGCCTATTAAGATGGTAGATAACAACATGACTCCCAAAGATTGGGATGAGATAAATGATGATGAAAAGAGAATTGTTCAATATGATTTCAAGGCAAAGAACATAATAACCTCTGCTTTATCTTCTGATGAATTTTTCAGAACCTTTCGTTGTACAAGTGCCAAGGAAATGTGGGAGATGCTTGAAATCACCCATGAAGGGACTAAGGAAGTAAGAAGGTCAAGAAAACATTCTTTGATTCATGAATATGAAATGTTCAAGATGAATCAAAATGAGAGTATTTCCCAGCTTCAAACAAGGTTCACACATATAGTGAATCACCTCTTGGGACTTGGCAAAACATTTGATGCTGAAGAACTAAACATCAAAATTCTAAAATGCCTCACTAGAGCTTGGCAACCCAAAGTTACAGCCATCAAGGAATCTAAGGATCTCTCAAAAATGACAATGGCTGCACTTTTTGGTAAGTTTCTTGAATATGAGTTTGAATTGTCTCAACGAACTTTTGGTGAAGATGCAGAAAAGAAAAGCAAGGGAATAGCACTGAAATCTGCAGCACCCAAAGTAGAGAAAGATGAAGACTCTAGTGATGAGGAGGAAGATGAAAACATGAATTTGATTGTAAAGAAGTTCAGCAAATTTATGAAGAAGAACAAGGGCATAAATTTTGAAAGGAACAATAAGAACAAGTTTGCAAACAACAGCACTAGCAACTTCAAGAAAATGGACAGCAGCTATACTTGCTTTGAATGTGGCAAACCGGGTCACATTAAATCAGAATGCTCCATATACTTGAAGAAATAACAACAAGACAGCAAAGGGAAGAAGGAAGCTAAGCCTAGAAGAGCATACATTGCATGGAAAGACAATGAATCCTCAACCTCTGAATCCTCAGCTGAAATGGAAGAAGCCAACATGTGCCTCACCTCAATCATCAATGATGAAAATGATGATCTTTTAGTTGAAGATGAGGAGGTAGCTTCTGAACTTGAACAAGCTGTTTTAGCATTTCAAGAAATGCACAAAGAGGCCGAAAAGCTGGCTAAGTCTAATAGCAAGCTTAAAAAGAGTATGGAGGAATATCTTGCTAAAATAGTGGAGCTACAAACTGAAGTTTGTAACCTGAAGAAAGAAAATGAAAATCTAACTTCAAGTTACAAATCAAGTGGATGTATGTGCACCTTTTCCTCTAGATCTAGTGACAAGTATGAAATGCTACAAAAAGTTTTTGATGAGTATAGAATCAATCAAGAAGAAAAGTACTTGCAGCCGGTTTAAAAAAACCAAGAATTGATTGACATCTTGGAAAAGCTCAACAAGGGAAAATGTGATTTAGATGAAATGTTGAGTGCCCAAAAGCAGTTTGGAGACACCTCTGGTTTGGGATATAAAAAGAGCTTTAAAAATGTCTAAAAGACTACATTTGTACTCCAAAAACAGAAGCAAAAGAAAAAGCCAAGAGTCAATCAAAGAAGGTTTTCTAGAAAAGGATATAATGTTGTAACTTGTCACTATTGTATGGAAAGGGGTCATACAGCTTATCATTGTTTTGCAAGAAGGTTTTATGTCCCAAATGGTGAATGCATTTGGGTAGAAAAGAAAAAGAAAACAGCTAACCCACTTGGACCCAAAAGAAAATGGGTACCTATTCCTTTGAAGTAATTTGTTTCTTTTGTAGGTGTGTCTAAGAGCAAGCTCTTCTCTATGGTATCTTGATAGTGGATGCTCAACACACATGACGGGTGACATGTCCTTGCTCAAGAATCTCACTTTTAAAGATGGGGGCTTTGTCACATATGGAGACAACAACAAAGGAAAAATATTGGGTGAAGGAAGCATTGGTGACAGCTTAAATACCAAAATCAGCAATGTGCTCTATGTTGAAGGCTTGAAGCACAACTTACTAAGCATTAGCCAACTATGTGACAAAGGCTACAAGATTTCCTTCAATCAAGATTGCTGCTTGATTTGTGATGGTAAGAGTGAAGAGGTAATTCACATAGGCAAGAGGAAAGGTAATGTGTATCTACTCTCTATTGACCGTGCATTGTTTCACAAAACCACATGCTTATTAAGTAAAATAGATGAAACATGGTTGTTGCATAGAAGAGCTAGTCATATAAATATGCATCATATGAATAAGCTTATCAAGAGGGACTTAGTTATTGGCTTGCCAAAACTCAAATTTGAGAAGGACAAATTGTGTGATGCATGTCAAAAGGGGAAACAAATAAAAATATCTTTTCAAAGCAAAAACATTGTTTCCACCTCTAGACCACTTGAGCTTTCACACATGGATTTATTTGGTCCTTCAAGAACTATGAGTTTAGGGGGCAATTACTATGGACTAGTTATTGTTGATGATTTCTCTAGATTCACTTGAACTTTGTTTTTGAAATCTAAGAGCGATGCTTTCCATTCTTTTAGAAAATTAGCCAAACTTATTCAAATTGAAAAGGGATGTAAAATTGTTTCAATTAGAAGTGATCATGGTGGAGAATTCCAAAATGAAGATTTTGAAAAATTCTGTGAGGAAAATGGAATTAACCACAACTTTTCAGCTCCAAGAACACCTCAACAAAATGGTGTTGTGGAAAGGAAAAACAGATCACTTGAAGAAGGTGCTAGGACACTTCTAAATGAAACAAATTTACCCAAATATTTTTGGGCTGATGGTGTTAACACAGTTTGCTATACCTTAAATAGACTTCTCATAAGACCTCTTTTGAAGAAAACCCCTTATGAGTTGTATAAAGGAAGAAAGCCCAATGTTTCTCACTTAAGAACCTTTGGCTGTAAATGCTTTATTTTAAATAATGGAAAGGAATCACTTGTAAAGTTTGATGCAAAAGCTGATGAAGTTGTCTTTCTTGGATATTCATTACAAAGTAAGGCATATAGAGTTTTCAATAAAAGAACCATGTGCATAGAGGAATCTGTCCATGTAATTTGTGATGAATCTAACCCCTCAAAAGAGGAAAAAGCTTGTGATGATGATGCAGGAAATGTAGAGCAGAATATTCAACTTGAGAAGATGTCTATCAATGAGAAAAATGAACCAAATGTTGAAGAAGGTTCATCAATACCAAGACAATTGCCTAAGGAGTGGAGAACCACAAGAGATCTTTCACTAGATAACATCATTGGTGAAGTATCAAAGGGAGTCTCTACTAGATCCTCACTTCGAAATTTATGTTGTGACATGGCTTTTGTTTCTCAAATTAAACCAAAAGATATCAATCATGCTTTGCAAGATGAACATTGGATGCATGCCATGCATGAAGAGTTAAATCAATTTAAAAGAAATGAAGTTTAGGAACTTGTTCCTAAACCTCCATCCATTAAGCCTATTGGCACTAAATGGGTTTTTAGAAACAAGCTGGATGAAAGTGGAATTATAGTCAGAAATAAAGCTAGATTGGTTGCAAAAGGTTACAACCAAGAGGAAGGTATTGACTATGAAGAAACTTATGCTCTAGTTGCAAGGTTAGAAGCTATTAGGTTGCTACTTGCTTAGGCATGCATAATGGGTTTTAAACTCTTTCAAATGGATGTCAAAAGTGCATTTTTAAATGGCTATATTGAGGAGGATATTTATGTTGAACAACCTCCAGGATTTTCTGATTTCCAGCATCCAAATCATGTTTTCAAACTTAAGAAAGCCCTTTACGGTCTTAAACAAGCACCTAGATCATGGTATGAAAGGTTAAGTAAGTTTTTACTTGATCAATCTTTTATAAGGGGCAATGTTGACAAAACCTTATTCATCAAAAGGCAAAAGAATGATATTTTACTGGTTCAAGTATATGTTGATGATATTATCTTTAGTTCAACTAATCCAAAACTTTGCAAAGAATTTTCTGCAGTTATGCAACAAGAGTTTGAGATGTCTATGATGGGAGAGTTGACATTTTTCCTAGGATTACAAGTTAATCAATTGAAGAATGGAACTTTTCTCAATCAATCTAAGTATTGCCTTGAAGTAATCAAGAAGTTTGAAATGGACAAAAGCAAAGATGCTGCAACACCCATGGCAACTTCAACCTATCTTGATTCAGATGAAAAAGGAAAGAAAGTGGATGAATCCAAGTATAGAGGAATGATTGGTTCATTACTCTACTTAACAGCTAGTAGACCGGATATCATGCTAAGTGTTTGTTTGTGTGCAAGATATCAAGCAAACCCAAAAGAGTCTCATCTTACAGCTGTAAAGAGGATCATCAAATATCTCAAGGCAACGCCCAAAGTTGGGCTTTGGTATCCTAGAAATGCATCTATCAATATTATTGGTTATTCTTATTCAGATTTTAAAGGATGCAAGCTTGATAGAAAAAGCACTAGTGGAACTAGTCATCTCCTTGGAAGCTCACTTATTTCTTGGCATTGCAAGAAACAAGCTTGTGTAGCCTTATCCACTGCTGAGGCTGAGTACATTTCAGTTGGTAGCTGTGTTACGAAATAAGCACATGGCAAGTGCACCGCTCGTTTCAAGTAATAAAAGTAGGTAAGTAGAGTACCGTCTCCACAGGGATTGGGGTGAAATTTACAGCAAGTTGCAGTCAATGCAATTGGAAATAAAAAGAAATTATTTGTGAAGAATTTGTTGTGTGTTGAGTGTTTGAAAGTAAATTGAAAAGAAGTAAATGCAGTAAATAGTTGGGTTGTTACCAATGGAATGAATGATTGTGGTTTAGGCACAATCCCCTTTGATCCCTACCTCTTTCACTTAACTGGTCATGAAATTTAATTAATTTTGTTTACGCAGAGAATAAATATTTCCTAAATTAATTAATCCCTAATTCCTAAATGCGCGGGGCTTTCAAAATGATGGCATTGATAGCGTGGTATTTCACGCTAATCGCGTGAAGTCCACGCAAGTATTGCTTGATGCTGAGCTTCTGGCGCGACTCGCGCTGATCCTGGAGCTGTTGGCGTGGTTCTTGCGGCCTAGTGACGCTAATGGCGTGAACCTCCACGTTGATAGCGTGGAGTCTTCGAAACTGGGGCCTTCAATTTTTCCTCTGCTGCGATCCGCGCGAGACCTTGAATCTTGTTTTCTTCCTTCTTTTGCTTTGAACTTCCTCTTTTTAGACCTGAAATGCACAATTGGTAATGATTTGAGTTTAAAAACAAATATAATAATAAGTTAACTAATTCTATTCTAATTCCTAACTATTTATCTAAATTATAACCTAAAACTAGCCTAAAATTAAGATATGTTTGCAACACATCAAACGATTCCCAGATTTGAAAGTTGTTGTCCCCAGCAACAGAAAGAATTCAAGAATAAGCAAGAATCAATGATCAAACAAAACCTCATTTTACAATCCTAAAAATTATCATGCTAAGTATAATCAATACACATCAAAGCTTTCCATGGCACTTTCAATGCTGTCAAATAGTGAGAATTAACTTGAGTATCTCTCACAAAAGTTGTGTTTAATTCACTCATTCACTCAAGTGTATCAAGCTATGATTACTCTCTTACTCAACATAGTCACAGTACTACCATAAGCTTGAAAATATTCTCAACAGCTGCAAGCGTAACTTGATCAAAAGGTCTTTCAGGCTTGTAACTTGGCTGGGCTAAGGGTAGGAATTCTTTGGAAAAGTAGCTTATAAGAGACTAGATCCAATCCCTAAGTCCAATTCTTGTGGTCTTCCATGTTCCTTGTCTTCCTTTTCAAAACCTGGTACTTTATTCAACAATTTATTCTAAATAAAACAGAACGATAGCTTTCTTTTTAATTTTGGATTTTTTTTAAAGCAAACATAATAAAATTAAGCAACTAATACAGCATTTCAGATTTCCAGTTGATAGGCTTATTGTTTCTCAGCTGGACTATACTTGTTTATTCTCTCAACTTCCCTTCCAACTGGATTCACTTATGTTCCTTTATACCTTGCTGGACAATTCCCTGTTTTTCATTGTCATGGACTTATATCATACCTTATCTAGCCTCAGGGAGGTTGGTCAAATGGATATGGCTCTGATTTAGGTAATTTGAAATGAAAGGTTTAGGCTCAAATGAGGTACAAATGGAAAATAATTGAAGGTGAGTCAGTTTGGCCCTGGTTTCAAAAGAAAAATTTGCCTTAATCATGTCAAGTCACACCTGCATCCAAAGAAACAATTCAAATTCTAGAGTACTATGAGAATGGAGTCTCTCAGAAAGAAAATTTACCGCTGTTTGGCTCAAAACCTCACAGGTGTTAAAACTCAAGTCAATCTCAGCTGACTTTATTTCAAGCATCATTTCAACTTCAACATGCATTTCACATATCAACAATCATAATTCCCTTCATGTATCATGCAATTCATGCTATGTTTCATTTCATCAAGCTTTCATCAAAGAAATCATATCCATTACTGTGTCCATTCACTTTCATTCTGAAAAAAATCTGATGTGCTGCTTATTTATTTTATTTTTGAAAAATTCTGTTAGACGTCATTTGTTCCTTGACTGTGATTTGCGAAATAATGCGTATACGCGACCATTCCCAGATTTAGAAGTTGCTGTCCCCAACAACAACCAATAAGGTCACAACTCTTTTTCGAAAAAAATCAGCATTATTTGGAAAATCGCATCCAACTCGAAACATTGATCTAAACAATTTTTATTTGCAAAATATGAATCAGAAACTGTACTATATATATATATGTAGAAATATAAAGTGCAAAGTGTATGTAATGTCAAGTGCAGAATGCAACATAAACATAAAAACCAGAAAACAGAAAAAGAAATCTTGTTCACTCCTCTCCCTCTCCTCTCTCATCAATAACTGCAGCCTCATCCGGAATGTGCTCATGTGTAGCTGTATCAGGTGCTGCAACATCTGAGGGTCTAGGAGGAATGTCAGAAGATGGTACTGCTGGTGGTGTAGCTGGAATCTGGTACTCAGAGGGTGGAATGCCTAGATGTCTGCAAATGGCCTCCCACATGCGTGTCTGCAATGCCATCTGAGATCTGACAAAATTCTGGAATGCGAGGAGACTCGGGGAATCCTCATAAAGTGGTGCATGTGCTGGGTCAGAAGGAGGAACTGGTGGGGCTGGCTCTGTGTGCTGTGGCTCCTCTGGTGGCGGTATGTCTCTGGGGCTGCGGGCTGCAAGCTCCTCAGGTTTGAGCTTTGAAGCTCGAATGACCTGCTCATCAGCCGCTGTCTCCATGGCGACCAAATAGGTCTTGTGGACCATGAGTGGCGAGATCGGAACGTCCATGGGCTCGTCATTTGCAATTTCCACACCCGCATGGTGACACAGGTGTAGAATCAGAGATGAATTCGCCAGCCAGGACTTGTTGTTGGCGACCTGTATCATATGAAGAATCCTGTTAGAAAGAAGGTTAGAAATGTGGAGGTTACCGTCACCTCGAAGCGTGTAAAGCAGGGTGGCCCTCTCAACGTTCACATCAGTCATATTAGTAGAAGGTATGACTGTGTGATTCACAAATTGATGCCAGAAGGCTGCATCTCCAACTAGATCCTTCTTCTTCAGCTTTTCTGGAATGTAATTGAGGCCTGGCTTGGGTTTCTAAGCAGTGTAGAGGCCTGTAATGGCCCTGCGGATGGTGGTAGTAAGCTGAGGGACGTCGTCCCTGTACATCTTCGTCAAGGCATCGGGTTGCATCTTGAGGTACAGGTGGATGAAGTCACAACCCTCAAATGGATCATACTGGGTGTCCAATAAGCTCTCTATAGCTTTCTCATCAAAAGAAACCTGGACACCCCTGACCCATGACATCCTGCTCCTGGCCACTGTATCTGGGTCAACGTTGGCCAAAAATTCCTTCAATATCGCACTGGAGCTGGGCTCTGGGAAGCTAACCAGTCTCTGCCAATGGCGTCTGAGTATCACTGCCCGCACCAGGTTGTCCTCTGGTAGCACTTCCACATAATTTTCTTCTCCAGTATAATCTTCTTTGGGAGGTACCAGGTGTAGAAGCGTTCTTGGCACTCTGCTGATTGAAATCTGCCCTCATCATAATCTAACACCCTAGCCCTTTTGTTGCTACCTATACCTATGCTTTTCGTCTTAGTCTTGGCCACCTGTTTTCCCTGAAACTCGGAAAAGATCCAGAATATATACCTATTTTAATGAGATTAATTCCCAGATTTGTTTCCTTCAGTGGTCCAGATCAAACACAACACGAAACAGTATTAATGTTAAGCACAAGGTGTTCGCTGATCAAACATTTATATCACTGAGGTTGTGGGGTGTTTAGAAAAACGAATATTACAATCAGTCACACAAACCTCAAACATTTCAGGTACCTACAATTCAATTACATGCATATGACCAGCCACAGGTATCAGAGAATAATCAATAAGTTACAATGGATGGCCAATTGGGATTCCCAGATTTACACTTTTGAAACAATAAGTAAAACAATGCAGTAGCATCAAATTAGATAAATTCAATCACACACTACCTTCTCTAATTCATAAATGTCTTTGTTGGGAATGGGAGGGGGCTGCAAATAATTATTAGACTTATAGTCTAATCCTCCTCCTTGAAATTTCCTCTGATAGTTATTTCCCGGAGCAAAGTTATGATTCCTTTGATATGGCTGCTGCTGTCTCTAATCATTCCAAATACCATTAACCTGCACAGGGTCAGCTCCAACAAGAATAGGACAAATGTTAGATTCATGCTCACCTTGGCAGTATTCACATATCACATGTGGTTGGCTGGCTGCAACTTGGGCTGCAGAGACTTGAAGTCTGTCAATTTTCTCAGTCAACTTGGCCAGTCGTTGGGCCAAGATTTTCTGCTCTGCAAGCATAGCATCATTGCTGGACAGCTGAATTGGTTCTGTCTTCGGCTGAATGGTTATACTCTCATTTTCATTTCAGGTCAGAGAATTAATGAGCTCATATGTCTGAGCTACAGTTTTGGACCTTATAGTGCCCCCTGCTGCAACATTAACGATCATACGGATTTCAAGAGTCATACCATTAAAGAAAATACGTACCTGCTTACCCACAGGCATGTCATATTGTGGGCATCTCCTGATCAATTCTTGGAATCTATTCCAAGCAGCACACATGGACTCTCTTCCATTTTGAGTGAAGTTAGTGATTTCGTTCACCAACCTGTTGTATTTGTCCATGGAAAAGTACTGTGCAAAAAATCTAGAGACTAAGTCTTCCCAAGTCGAGATGCTATTTGATGATTGTATGTTCAGCCATCTCAAGGCATTTCCCTTAACAGCAAAAGGAAACAAGCTTAGTCTTACTGCATCATCTGAGACCCCTTGGTGTCTGATAGTGTCACAGATTCTGAGAAATCTGTCAATGAAATCATGTGGGTCTTCAAAGTCTTCCCCACCAAACTGACTGAGCTCCACCAATGCTATCAATGAAGGGTTTATATCAAAATGATTAGCTTGTATTGGTGGTCTCACAATGCTGGAGTTTGGTCTCATGAACATAGGAGCCAGAATATCCTCCATTAGTTCATCCTCTGGTCTTGGTCTTGGCTGATTATGTTGTTCTTCAGCCATCTCTACTCCTGACTCTAATTAAGGGAGTGAATCAAAGTCAAAATTTTCAGCTTCTCTCCTTCTTTGTCTGGCTAGTCTCCTTCAGATAGTTCTTTCCATTTCAGGATCGAACTGTAAATCCTCAGGGTTAACTGGACCTCGCATAAAACTCAGAGAAGTGATTAGTAACAAAAATTCCAATTACAAAGATTTAAAATTACTGTAAAAATCTGTTTACCAATCCCCGGCAACGGCGCCAAAACTTGTTGCAAAATAAGCACACGGCAAGTGCACCGCTCATTTCAAGTAATAAAAGTAGGTAAGTAGAGTATCGTCTCCACAGGGATTGGGGTGAAATTTACAGCAAGTTGCAGTCAATGCAATTGGAAATAAAAAGAAATTATTTGTGAAGAATTTGTTGTATGTTGAGTGTTTGAAAGTAAATTGAAAAGAAGTAAATGCAGTAAATAGTTGGGTTGTTACCAATGGAATGAATGATTGTGGTTTAGGCACAATCCCCTTTGATCCCTACCTCTTTCACTTAACTGGTCATGAAATTTAATTAATTCTGTTTACCCAGAGAATAAATCTTTCCTAAATTAGTTAATCCCTAATTCCTTAGTGAATTAACCCTTTAACCTGAATCGAAAACCTAATCCCTTAGTGAATTCTATCGAGTTAAGCAATTGAAAGAGTTTATTATAAAGTTCTGTAGCCACACATCCCTATCCCTAGGCAATGAACAACTGTTAATTTATTCATGTCAGAAATTAGAACCCCAAAGTCCCTATTGCGAATCCTAACCCTCAGCACTTAGATAGAATGGCCAATTCTAAACAAGAATAAAACAATGAACAACAGAATAAATTAAAGCAAACATAATAATCTCATTCAATACCAGTCAAGTTACAGAGGAGTTCACATTGGTTCTTGGCCTAACCACAATTCAAGGTTTAGCCTGACATAGGCCTCAAGAACACAACAGCTGTTGAATAATACATGATTCTGCTGCAATCCTAGCTTTGATTCTTGACTTCCAGAGGTTTAGAATGATGGAATAGATGATTATAGATGAATCCCAGGATTATTCAGTGTGTCTTAATCAGACTTAGAGGCCTTGTATTTATAGAATGATTTAATTACAGTAACAAAGCCTAAAACTGTGCAAAATCTCGAAACAGATCATTTTAAATCAGGCAAGAAATCAATTCCACGCTGATGGCGCCAGGTTCCGCGCTGATCGCGCAGGGGCTTTCGAAATGATGGCGCTGATAGCGTGGTATTTCACGCTAATCGCGTGAAGTCCATGCAAGTATTGCTTGATGCTGAGCTTTTGGCGCGACTCGCGCTGATCCTGGAGCTGTTGGCGCGGTTCTTGCGGCCTAGTGACGCTAATGGCGTGAACCTCCACGCTGATAGCTTGGAGTCTTCGAAACTGGGGCCTTCAATTTTTCCTCTGGCGCAACTCACGCGGATCCTGGCGCGATCCGCGCGAGACCTTGAATCTTGTTTTCTTCCTTCTTTTGCTTTGAACTTCCTCTTTTTAGACCTGAAATGCACAATTGGTAATGAATTGAGTTTAAAAACAAATATAATAATAAGCTAACTAATTCTATTCTAATTCCTAACTATTTATCTAAATTATAACCTAAAACTAGCCTAAAACTA
>PYAF01000518.1:468536-497483 GCA_007407185.1 Glycine tomentella | reverse complement strand
TAATATGGACTGTATTATGGATTGTAATAATTGTACCGCGGTGAGGACAAATAGTTTATGCTACAAATCAATCATTTGAAGTAAGGAAGAAAAGAATTTTTCGAGAAAAATTTATAACTAAAATCATTCTAATACAAAGTGGACACATAATTTTAATTAAAATCAATCGAGCACGAGAGAGTCATGAGAGGCGTTACATTGTTGATTTGAGAGGGAGCTACATGAAGAATTACATGAAGATCAAGCAAGGTGAAGTCTTGGATGAAGTTTTGGCTTTCAACATGCATGAAGCCTTGAAGAAGAAAGTTTGTGCTTAAATGTAAAAGGATTGAAAGCACTCTGATGATCCAAAGCTTTGCATGCATACCTTTCATACACATTTTTAGCATTGCATCATATAAGCTTTAATTAATTATTTTAAAATTTAAGAAAAAGCTAAGTGTTTTGGAAAAATAGCCTAAAACTAGTTTAATCGATTAATACACTTAGAAAATCGATTATTTTGTTCATCAAGCTTTCTGGAAAATTATCATGAACATTTTAATCGATTACCACGTTGGATTAATCAATTATTTGAACTTTAGCATACTTGGAATATGGCTATGTGACTGGTTTAATCGATTACCACATAATTGTAATTGATTACATGGTTGTGTTGAAAATATAGTCACGCTGCCTTAATCGATTACCACTTCTTGTAATCGATTATTTAGTTCATTTCATGTTTTGCATCCAGGTTGGCGTGGATGGCGCCAGAGGTTCTGGAGGTTGACGCCAAGGGCGCCAGGTTGGCACGAGTGGCGCCAGACAACTCAGAAGACCTGTTCTTCCCTGGAGGTTGGCGCGAGTGGCGCCATAGTGGCGCAGGTGGCGCCATAGTGGCACAGGTGGCGCCACTTGTTCTGGAAGCTGGGGCGATCAGCGCGGTAGCTCGGGCAGACCCAGTATATAAAGGCCATTTTACGAGTTTTTGGCCCAAAACCTTGCTTCTTCTTCCTCCAGCGACCTACCCTCCATTGTTGAGCTTCCAAGCTTCCTTGACCTTGTTTCTTCACCAAATCATCTCCCTTAAACCTCTATCTTGTTAGAAAACACTTGGTGAGCTTGAATCCTTCATCAATCTTAGAAACCCCAAATCAAAGAAATCCTTTTCTCAAGGGAAGTTCATAGAACTCGAGTTCGGCGAGGAACGACGGCGAGTCGCGGACACCCGAGCTTGGGGAAGTCGTCCTTGGGCCTTCCTTGTCGTCATTGAGGTAAGAAACTCGAGATTCACCATTTATTTGTGAGTTGGAGTTTTGGGTGAATAGTGACCCACTTGTGATAGAGCTAGTATTAGCCTTGGGTCCTTTAGAACATGTGTTTAGAATGTTGTGAGGACGAAGGATTAGTTCTCAAATGTTAGTTTGATGAACTTTGGTTATGGGCTCTGAGTTATGCATGTGTGGCTTATGTGTTGAGTCACTTGCTGATGTTAAGAACATGCAAGAGCCTTGATTATGGTTTTGAAGTGCTTGAGAGGCTATTGGAACGGTGTCTTGTGTGTGAAAAGAATCGTTCAAGCCATATGTGAATCCTTGAGCTTTTGGTCGGCATAGAGCTTTGAGCTCTTAATGTTGGCTTGCACCGAGTCTTGTGATGACTCAAGTGCCTTGATTGAGATGAGATAGACCGCTGAGGGTCTATGAGATGGCTTGTGAGTGATGAGCCTTGATGAACCTTAAGTTAGAAGACTTAGAGTTTTTGGAAAGGACTGTGGTTCCTTTCATTGTGACGCTTGAGGACCGTTGATATGTTTGTGCCTGATATGGCTGTATTGTTGATTGATATGAGCTTGTGTGCCTTGTATAAGGCGTGACACTGCTGGTTTCAGTGGCGTAGACCATAGAGCAGGGAGAGAATTGCAAAGCACGACTTTGCCAGGTAAGTTCTTTGTCCCTTGGGGATGTTTCCCACTGCTTGTGCTCCACCATACTCCGAGGGAGTGATGGTTGCATTCATGATGCATGCATTGATGGTTGTTGCATACTCATAATGATATATATGCATGTTCTATGCTTTGTATGTATTGGATACCTGTGTTAGATCTTCTGGCCAGTTAGATAGATATCGACTTCCCTAGGAGAAGAGCGCACCTCCTAGTTTGGTTTGCTCGTGGGTGATGATGATCCCAGGGTGATGATGATCCCTTAAAACCAAGAGATAGGTGGTCCCGTCGCGGTTGAAACCTATTCTCGGAGGTACCATATACGTGCGTCCATGCGTAAGGGTAGCTCCCGATGGGATGACACGGGTGTGAGTTTCGGTCTCACACTGAGGATTGGTGTTGATGATGATACACTGGTGGCGTAGTTCCGCAGTATACATTAGAGCTAGATGACTTGCTTATATTGTTATGAGGACCGAGAGGCCAGATTTGATTGTGATGCCTGGATGACGTGTGTCATGGAAAGTGAGCCAGGGTGGAGGAGATGCCTCTAAGGACCCAGAGCTTACTGAGATGTATATCTCACCCCGTGTGGGGCTTATGTTGTTTCAGGTGACTCTTCTGGCAGAGAGGAGCGGTCTCAGGGTGGGAGGCCCTAGTAGAGACAGTGTCTGCTTGGCCGTGTGGCAGCAGGGAGAGTTGGGAGGCTCGGTTTTGGTTCATGATAGTTTTGTACCCTGTAGAGGGAAGATGTGTGTGTGTGCACACATGTTTTGCTTTGTATTGTATAGATCTTGTATGCCTCGTGTGAGGAAGGATCTGTGAGATCTAAAGCACTCGGATGCTTATTCTTTTGGTATAGACATTGTGAGTGTCAGATGTGTATATGTACATAACCTATTTAAGTTATGTAATTGATGGTTCCTCCTGTTATATCTGTTGAGATAATTGTGTTTATCTGCCTATGGTTATGTTTATGTGATTCTGGATCGGCAGGGGCTAGATTGTTTGTAATGTTTAAGTTTTGTTGAGTTCCATACATAATGTAATTAAGAAATATGGTTTTCGTTTATGCTTCGCAAAAGTTTTAATTATGTATTAAACGCTAATATGATAATAATAATGTTAATACACCGGGTGAACACGGGGTGTTACAAAAGGTCACTCAGGGAAAAAATTGAAAGCGAGAAATAAGAGAGAAGATCAATACCACGTGAAGAAGAAGAAAATAAAGGTCTCACTGAATTTGAATCTGAATTATAAAAAAAAAAAAAACATTGAACAGGAGAAAGGGAGAGATTGCAACCTATGCTGAAATGTTCTAAGTACAGTGATTTAGTAAGGAAATGAATCCCTACAGGTGTAATGTTATGGATAGATAGATTTGCTCTCGATGTTGGTCCAGCTCTAGTTCGTTGTCTCCTCATGTTTGAAATAAGTTTGAGCAATATCAAAACATTAGGTACAGGCAATGACAATTTTCCTAACAGTGCATTGGGTAATTGTCTTTTCATTTATTCATTTTTCTAAAAAGACAACGGAATATACGTATAAGTACTTGTGCCCTGAAAATTTGAGAGATTCTTAGAAGAAAAAAAAAGAATCTTGGAGTTGACTTTGTATTGTCTGATCATATAAAATAAAAACCCGACATACTGTAAAAGATTCTTCATACCTGACAAACTCAGGAATATGCTATACCTTTCAGTTTTACAACAAATGTATTTCTTAGTAAAAATGGTAAATAAAAAGTCAATAAGAACATCTCCAATGCAAGATGCTTATTTGGGTTTTTTAAGCAACTTTTTGTGATCCCCGAAATATTTGTTGTGGTCCTTCTAGTGTCATGTTATCTCTAAGGAAATCATCCAATATTTTGCTTAAATGCTATGATTGGCAAAGCGGGCCAGCCCACAAAAAACGGGGCGGGCTGGCGCAGCCCACCAAAAATGCGGGGCAGAGTGGGCTGTCCACTTTTACAAAATGGGCTGAAAATGTTAGCCCGTCCTGATTTAACGTGGGCTAGCGGGCTAGCCCGCATAAAATAAAAAATAAATAAATAAGTTAATTTTTTTTAAAAATACAAAAAAATTATAAAAAATACAAATGTAATAATTATAAAAAAACACAAAGTTAAATAAAAGTAAATAATTTAAAACTAATGCTAAATAAATGATGTCATGTGATAATTCACAAAATTACACCATTTGCAAATGAAATTTATGGATGTAAACTGTTCAAAGTGTAATATGCTAGCAATGAAAGACTATTTGAAAGTATGATTATCATAAACATTTTAATATTAAAACTTAGAAGTTAATTAGAATACGTTGAGAGTGCAAAAGAGCATAAATTAAAAGAATATACATATTTCAAAATATGTTAAATATATTTATTAAATTTTAAGATTAATTTAATATTTAAATAATATTGGCCCTACGAGCCGGCCCGTCCCGGCCCGCAATTTTGCAGGCAAGGTTGGCCCGCCCCGCTTTTGATCAGCAGGCTAATATTATCAACCCAGCCCGCATTTTTTCGCAGGCTAAGCGAGTTGGCCCGGCGAATCAGACCCGTTTTGTCAATCCTATTTAATGCAAGAAATCACAAGAAACTAAAAAAAAAATCACGTATTTATATTTTTTTAATAAAACTTAACATTTTGTCAGTTTTATAAATACAAATAAAAAATATTAATAATTAAAGAAAAATGTAATATAAATTAAAATAAATAAAACAAAAATGCGTAACAATATAAAATAAAATTTTACATAATAATAGATAATTAAACACAATAACATCAAAATAATAAAAACATAGAACTCGAAAAAAAATATTACATAAATTTAGTTGTTATTTTCGTTTTCGAAACTTTCCCAAATATGTTCAACTAAATCTGCTTGGAGTTGATGGTGTTTTTGTTTGTCATGAACTTCTGCTCTTCTTTGAAGGTATGTTGATATGATACTAGGGTGAGCACCTAAAGATACTTCGAATGTTGACGTGTTGTTACCTACATTATCATAATCAATATTATTTTGATATGTGTCACGTTCATCCTCGACAATCATGTTATGCAATATGATGCATGCATAGATGATATTCTTCATTTTAGCAATATCCCAAAAACGTGTTGGACCATGTATAATTGCGAATCAAGATTGGAGCACTCCAAACGCCCGTTCTACATCCTTTCTTGCCGATTCTTGTCGTTGAGCAAATAATTTTTGTTTTTCTCCTTGTGGCATTGAGATGGTCTTCACAAATGTAGCAAAGTCTGGATAAATACCATTGACTAAATAATATCCCATATTATATTGGATTCTATTCACTGTGTATTTCACTGCGAGAGCACGTGTCGACAAAACTTCATCAAACACATTAGATCCATTTAACACAGTAATGTCATTATTTGAACCCGCGGTGCCAAAAAATGCATGCCAAATCCACAAGTCTTGTGATGCCACGACTTCAAGAATGATTGTTGGGTTGTGATGATCACCTAAAAAAATTGACCTTTTCATGCAACTGGACAATTTTTCCATTCTCAATGCATACAATCAATGGAACCTAACATACTTGAAAATCCACGTGCTGCTCCCAGTTGTAGTAGTCATTCGGTGTCTTCATTACTTGGTCTCCTCAAGTACTCATTCCCAAATATGATGTAGATGTCTGATACAAATCATGCCAAGCATTCCACCGCAGCTATTTCACCAATTCGAACATATTCTGTTGGATATAGGGGGAGCATCATGAAGAATGGAAGAATTTGATTCAAGTTTGGTTTTGAGCTTTCAACATGCTTGGATGCCTTGAAGTTGTAATTGATTCAAGTGTAACAGAAAGGTTAATCTGGTGATCCATGGTTTGCATTCATTCATTCATTTAAATAAATGGTTTTCAAATAAAGTAACAAAGATTTAATAATATGGTTAAGGATTTTAATCTAAGTGAAAGGTTTTTGGAAAAATGTTTTTTTTCACTAGATTAATCGATTACTTAAGGTGATAATCGATTAATATGTTCTTCATTCAATTTGGAAAATCTTTTATGAACATTGTAATTGATTACCTATCGGAATAATCGATTATTTGACCTTTGTTCAGAAAAAAACTGCTTTGTTAATGAATTTAATTGATTACTTAAGGGTTGTAATCGATTACATAGCTAATCATGTTTTTAAGCCTTACTGTGATAGTCAATTACCACATATTGTAATTGATTACTTAGGTTGAATAAGAAAAATCACTTTTTTGTTTTAATCGATTACCAAAGATCGTAATCGATTACATATTCAATTTGAGAATATATGTTTTCTGCTTTAATCAATTACAAAATATTTTAATCGATTACTTAGTATATTTTGTAACTTTTAAAACTTTTTTTTTAATCAATTACTACTTGGGGTAATCGATTATTTTGCTAGTTAGAAAATCCCAGAATCATTCTTGAACGGTTTAATCGATTACATGGTTATTATAATTGATTAGATAAGAATAATAATCGATTATTAGGCGCGTTTAATCGATTACAGTTATTTACAAATTCTATTATAAATAGGAGAAGGCTGAGCTTATTTGAGAACTTGATCATTCGTATTTCTAAGTATACACAAGCATCTCAAGCAATTCCTAAGTGATTTTCTTAGTGCTTTTACTTCTTGCCTCATTCAAAACATCAATGGGTCTTTGAATGATTCTTGAGCAAGATTATTTTCAAGATTAAGAAGAAGTGTGTTCTGAGTTTGATTTCTTCTCAACCTAATTTGGTAATTCATTTGCATTCATTCATTGGATCATTAGGTTATCTCTCTCCTTAATTGTTGTGTGTAAAATTCATTTTGAATTTCTGTGTAAGATTGCTATTGTAAAGTGGGTTCTTGCTTGTATCTAGAGAAGGGTTTTCTAGTGTAAAGAACATAGTAGTATTCTCTGGTTCTTTGTCTCTTAGAATCTAATAGTGTTTTAGATTTCTAATCTTTATCTAGGGTTGATTAAGGGGAGATGTTGTAATTGCTTGTAAGAACTGAAATTTTATAATAGTGGAACTCTAACCTAGTGTTGGTTGGAAGAAATTGGATGTAGTTTCAAGTTGTGAAGTGAACTAGTATAATTGCTTGTGTGTTGATTTTATATCTTTATTCTCATCTAATTCATTAATCTTTGATTCACTTTCATTGTTCAACAAGTTCATTTTTGATCTATTGAATTCTTGAGCTGAGACATTTGATTGGGTAAATTGATTTCTTGGTTTTAAAAGTGATAAAGATCCTGGAACTCTGTTTTGATTTGATTTTAAAATACCAAGGTTTTAATCAATTCACCCCTCTCTTGGTTATAGTAAAGTATTCCTATTATTTTCAATTGGCATCAAGAGCTAGTTTTTGAGAGTTATTCAAGATCACTAGTTTTTTCTTCAAAAAGAAAAATGAATACCTCACAAATAACCTTCAAGGAATGTGCTTCTCTAAACAGACCTCCTATGTTTGAAGGGGAACATTTTAGTTTTTGAAAAAATAGAATGAAAATCTTTATTCAATCAAATGACCCAGGTGCTTGGAATGCTATAGAAAAGGGTCCTTTTATTCCAAAAAAAATTGTTGCCAATGAAGTGATTCCCAAAGAATGGGATGAGATGACAGATGTTGAACAAAAGGTTGTTCAATATGATTTTAAAGCTAAAAATATGACCACCTCTGCACTTTCCTCTTATGAATTTTTTAGAACAGTGAGATGCACAAGTGCAAAAGAAATGTGGGAGATGCTGGAGATTACTCATGAAGGAACTGAAGAAGTTAAAAGATCAAGGAAGCATGCATTGATCCATGAGTATGAGATGTTCAAAATGAACACCAATGAAAGCATTTCTCAGCTGCAGACAAGATTCACTCATATTGTCAATCATCTATTGGATCTTGGGAAGATCTTTGATATTGAAGAATTAAACATCAAGATCTTGAAGTGTCTAACAAGGCATTGGCAGCCAAAGGTGACAACAATCAAGGAATCCATAGATCTATCAAAGATGTCTATGGCTGCACTATTTCGTAAGCTACTTGAATATGAGCTTGAAATGTCTCAACTAACTTGTGTTGAAGATGCAGAAAAGAAAAGCAAAATATTGCATTGAAAGTTGCAACTTCAAAAGCTGAAAAAGAGGAAGAATCAAATGATGAGGATGAAGAGGACAACATGAACTTAGTTGTCAGAAAGTTCAGCAAGTTCTTGAGGAAAACCAAGAACAAAAGGTTCACAAAATCCAGTAAGAACAACAACAACAACAACAACAATGGCAACAAGAAGATTGACAACAATTTTACATGCTTTCAATATGGTAAACCTGGCCACATCAAATCTGAATGTTCAATCTACATGAAAAAGCAACAAGGGGACAACAAGATGAGAAAGGAAGGGAAATCTAAAAGAGCCTACATAGCTTGGGAAGATAATGAGTCAACAACCTCAGAATCTTCAACTGAAAATGAAGAAGTCAATATGTGTCTCACCTCCACCATCAATGAAGATGATGATGACCTATCAATTGATGGAGATGAGGTAAATTCTGAACTTGAACAAGCTATTACTGCTTTCCAAGAAATGCATGAGGAAGCCCAAAAGCTTGCAAAATCCAATAACAAGCTCAAAGGAAATCTTAGATGGCATGTTGCAAAAATAACTGAATTGCAAATAGAGAATTGCAACTTGAAAGAAGAAAATGAAAAACTTGTTTCAAGTTACAATATGAATGGATGTGTATGTGCTTCTTCTTCTACAAATATTGACAAATATAACTTGCTGCAAAAAGATTTTGATGATTACAAAAATAGTCAAGGAGAAAAGTACATGTTACTTTTATCTAAGAACAGTGATTTAATTGATCTTTTGAGAAAACTTTACAAAGGAAAATGCAACTTGGCTAAAATGTTAAGTGTGCAAACGTATGCTGGAAATACTTCTGGTTTGGGGTACAAACAAGGCTCAAAAACATTTGGAAAAACTATATTTGTGCCTCAAAAACAGAAGAATCAAAAGTGGTTTAAAAACTCAAAGATCAATCAAAATGCATTCTTTAGAAAAACATTAAAATCTGTAACATGCAACTATTGTATGGAGCAGGACACACATCATACAAATGCTATGCTAGGAGATTCTATGTGCCAAATGGAGATTGCATTTGGCTTCCAAAGAAAAAGAAAGTTGCTAACCCCTATGGACCCAACCTCATTTGGATACCTTCCTTATATAAATTGATTTGATTTTTGCAGGTATGTCTTAGAGCTAGATCCTCAATATGGTACCTTGACAGTGGATGCTTTAGACATATGACAGGTGACATGTCTTTGCTTACAAATCTGACTCTTAAAGATGGAGGATATGTCACCTATGAGGATAATAATAAAGGAAAGATCATTGGAGAAGGCAACATTGGAGATAGCTTCAAAACAAAGATAAAAAATGTTCTTTATGTAGAACGTTTGAAGCACAATCTCTTAAGCATAAGCCAACTCTATGACAAAGGATTCAAAGTCTCATTCAATGAGAATTGCTGCATGATTTGTGATGGGAAAAGTGGTGAAGTGATTCATATAGGGAAAAGGAAAGGTAACATTTACTTACTTTCAATTGACCATGCATTCTTTCATAACACTTCTTGTCTAATAAGTAAGATTGATGAATCTTGGCTATGGCATAGAAGGGCAAGTCACATAAACATGCATCATATGAACAAACTTATTAGAAAGGATTTAGTAATTGGTTTGCCCAAACTCAAGTTTGAGAAGGACAAACTTTGTGATGTTTGTCAAAAGGGAAAACAAACTAAAAACTCTAATGAAAAATGGCCAATGTAGTGATTTGTTTGATCCTTCTAGAACAATGAGTTTAGGTGGCAATTATTATGGACTTGTAATTGTAGATGATTACTCTAGATTCACTTGGACTCTATTTTTGAAATCCAAAAGTGATACTTTCCTTGCATTAAGAAAAATGGCCAAGCTTGAACAAAATGAAAAAGACATCAAAATTATGTCAATAAGAAGTGATCATGGTGGAGAATTCCAAAATGAACATTTTGAAAAATTCTGTGAAGAAAATGAAATTAACCACAATTTTTTAGCTCCAAGAACACCTCAACAAAATGGTGTTGTGGAGAGGAAAAATACATCTCTTGAAGAAAGAGCTAGAACCCTTCTTAATGAGACAAATTTGCCAAAATATTTTTGGGCTGATGCTGTAAGTACAGTATGCTACACTTTGAATAGATTACTTATAAGACCTATTTTGAAGAAAACTCCTTATGAGCTATACAAAGGTAGAAAACCCAACATTTCTCATTTGAGAGCTTTTGGCTGCAAGTGTTTTGTATTAAACAATGGGAAAGAATCACTTGGAAATTTTGATGCTAAGGCTGATGAAGCAATTTTCCTTGGATATTCATTACATAGTAAAGCCTATAGAGTATTCAACAAAAGAACAATATACATGGAAGAATTTGTACATGTGATTATTGATGAGTCTAATCCCTCTAAAGAGGAAAAGAAGTGTGATGTAGATGCAGGTCCAATGGAAGAATTTATTCAGCTTAATGATTCCTTAATTAAAGAGAAAGAAGAACCAAGTCCTAAAATAAAACCATCAACCCCTGTTCAAGAGCCTAAATATTGGCGAACAACAAGAGATCTCTCACTTGACAACATAATAGGTGAAGTTTCAAAGGGAGTATCTACTAGATCTTCATTAAGAAACCTATGTTGTAATATGGCTTTTGTTTCTCAAATTGAACCTAAGGATATTGATCAAGCCTTACATGATGAACATTAGATCCATGTCATGCATGACGAGTTAAATCAGTTTAAGATAAATGAAGTTTGAGAACTTGTTCCTAGACCATCCTCTCTCAAACCTATTGGTACAAAATGGGTTTTTAGAAATAAACTTGATGAAAGTGGAATCATAGTCAGAAATAAAGCTAGATTGGTTGCTAAAGGTTACAACCAAGAAGAAGGCATAGACTATGAGGAGACTTATGCTCCAGTTGCAAGATTGGAAGCCATCAGGTTATTACTTGCCTATGCATGTTCAATGGATTTCAAATTCTTTCAAATGGATGTTAAAAGTGTCTTTTAAATGGATACATTGAGGAGGATTTATATGTTGAACAACTTCCTCGTTTTACTGATTTTAAACATCCTAACTATGTTTTTAAACTTAAAAAGGCCCTTTATGGTTTGAAGCAAGCTCCAAGATCATGGTATGAAAGACTAAGCAAGTTTTTGCTTGAACAATCTTTCACAAGAGACCATATTGACAAAACCTTATTCATCAAAAGGCATAAGAATGATATTTTATTGGTTCAAGTTTATGTTGATGATATAATCTTTGGTTCAACTAACCATGTGCTTTGCAAGGAATTCTCTACAACTATGCAAAAGGAATTTGAAATGTCAATGATGGGAGAATTAACATTCTTTCTTGGACTTCAAGTGAAGTGTTAGTAGTGAATAATACATTCTTGATGGTTGCCTTTGGCATGAATTCTGATGTGTGCTTCTGTTTTTTTGTGCTTGCAATGGTTGCGTAAAAGCCATTGCTTGCAGCTCTAGAGAATATGAAAGAAGGTGTTGTGCAATTATCATGCCTTTGGCATATACACTAATTCTTTTTTATTTATTAATCTTTACTGAGTTTACTATGTTGTAAAGTAACGTGCCTCATTTTTTATTTCAATTCTCTTTATTTTCAATTTTATCTTCAAAGTTGATGTTACTCGAATTTATATCACCTACAAAGAGTCATGAGCAATATACCTTACCTAACTATGTTGGCCACTGTGAAGGTGAGTTATTGTTTTTTATTCATAGATGAGGCCTGCATGTCTGCCACACATTTATCATTGTTGCAAAAAAATGAGCCATGTATTAGTTTTTTGTTTTCAAATGTGATTATGTTTTCACATTGGATTTGATACTATATTAGTATATTTCCTTGTGAATAATACAACATATCAAACACAACAATACATCCCAGTTAATATCATTCAGCGTTCATTATTTTTTATATCTCTTCCTTGCTATCTACTTTAAACCCAAAAATTTCAACATACTCCACCAGGGTCAGGCAGCTTATTGTAACTTTTTCTAATGAAAAATGGTTCAACAAGCATACTATCACTTTGATATCAGTCCATATGAGCAGAGTGTCTGATAGGTACCTGCAAAAAAATATAGTGAAGAAGCAGAGAGAGATTGTTGTTCTATGTGTTTTTTTGAACTACATTATACTAAATGTTTACCCTGGGTGCATTGACTGAACCTTAACCCAATCTTTTGGGTTACTATATATTAAACCATTGTTATTTGCTTAGTTTGACAACGTATATAAAAAATGTAAACTGGCAAAGTTCACCCATATTACACCAGAACTGCGATATTCTTAGGAAACATTTGGATAGTTAACTACACTTTATTGTTGTTCTGATGGAAGGCCAACTGTTAGATAAAAAAAAATACATTCATCACTTTTTTCTCTCAAAAGCTTTTACGATAGTTGATCTATGACATGCTATCATAGCCTTTTACACAAGTGTTTAATTCTTGCTGCCATCATTCATGTAAGTTTTTGGACATTAGCACATGATAAAATGGGGTATGGCTTTGTTGATACTTTAAACCTATAGGTGTTTCATGTGAGGAGTATGTTAGATATAAAATCATGCATCAACTTTCACCATGAATTGTAGGTTGTTCTAACTAAAAGTCACTAACTATATATAAATGGGAGTAGAGAAAGAGGTTGATCAATATTTAGAGTAAAGTATGTTGAACCTTAACCCTGGGTGCATTGGCTGAACCTTAACCCAGTTTTTTGGGTTCATATATATTAAACCATGGTTTTTTGCTTAGTTTCACAAGTTCAGACTTACTTTCATCTTATATTTGATACAGAGTTTTTAATTAATGATTTATAGGTTAATCACAGTTCTTTAATTTCATACCACAGTGGTTTTCGCGTTTGCCATTTACAGGAATCCACCACAGGGATAAGAACCTTTGTAGATTGACACAAGTATGTCATCATCATTAGTATACCATTATTGGTTTCCACAACAATCCTACAATTATCATAAGGTGTTATATCTAATTAACAAGTTTTTAAAAAACAATCACCAATGAAAATGATAATATTTTAGATTAATATTATGAAGATAAAAAAGTATGATAATTGTTATTTATATGTTAGTACTTCAAATGCATTACATTATAAAATGTGTTTACAATATGTATTAAAATGTATTTAAAAAAAAAAAAATATATATATATATATATATACATTTATAATTGGTTACTAGCATATTTATAAAAAAATTAAAATTACATATATTAAGTAAAAAGTAATGTAAATTTGTTTAAGCTCCATATCTAAAAAAATCATTTTCATACTACCATTATACATTCAAAATGAAGATATTTTCTTCTTGAAATTGGCTTCACATTTCAAATAATTATTTGTTATAAATTATATACTTCACCAATAAAATTACTAAAATATTAATAAAACCACCAATAATCAATTTTTACAAAATTCAGAAAGTGTTGCAGTAATACAGTGTTTTGATCCAAAATCAACATTCAATTGAAATATGATGCATAATTACATGGTTAAATTGAATTCATGTCGTGGTAGGAGATGATACTAACTTATATAAGCAAGCAACACTTTTTAAAACAATTATTTTTTAGGGTACTACTATTCATTCCAAATACAATATATTATCTCAAGCTTTATGCCAAAGTACAGATGTATACTTCATCAGGGTCCAACGTCGTGAGACCCAGTACAAGGCCATCAAAGTAACCAGGTAACTATTCACATCATTCTACTCCAAACACACATTGGGAGACAATCACACACTCTTTCAAAGGCGCAACCAGAGGATAATTTTGACAGCGGCTACTCTTCATCCACTCACCAACAACTGCAATCCACCGTGAATACTTATATAACCATGACCACTACATCCTTATTCACTAACACACAAGAGAAAACGACGCTACCTTCATCAACACTTGAAAACAATGTGAATACACACAATAACCAAGAGAAAACGACACTACCTTCATCGACACTTGAAAACAATGTGAATACACACAATAACCAAAGGGGGTGAATTGGTTAGAACAAGTTTTTAAAATTTCTTTAAAACAAGCAGCGGATTTAGGATCTTTATCACAATTAAACCAAAAATGTTTCAATCAATCAAACCACTCAGCCCAAGAAAACAATTACAAAAACTTCACTTGTTGAGTAATAAAGAATTCACCAAGAATCGCAAATTAAGATAACAAGAAGAGATTAAAAGATAAAGATCAACACAAAGAGCTATACTGGTTCACCTTTCAACAAGAGAAGTACATCCAGTTTCTTCCAATGATCAAGACATAGAGAACCCTACTCTACTCTTCCCTCTAGAGAACCCTACTCTAGAAAAGCTTTAAAGAACCTCTTTTTAATAGCAACTTACAAGCTAAAATGTAAAAACAAATTACACACAAGGCTTTTGAAAACTATGAAAATTTGTAATGTAGTGAATTGTGATTTTCAAAAGACCCAACAACTATTTATAACAAATTGTTGTAACTGAATGTAATCAATTAAATCACCTAAGTAATCAATTAAAACTTCATTTGTAATCGATTAAAAACAACTTTAATCGATTAAAATGTTCTTCAGTTTTTCGGAAAGAAACTATGAACAAAGTAATTGATTATTTCGACCTATAATTGATTACTACAGGGATTCTCTATTTAATAATGAACTAAGTAATCGATTACTGATAAATGGTAATCAATTAACATAGTCAAGTCATGTTCTGTGTTTATACTGAGTAATCAATTACTTAATGCTGGTAATTGATTATTTTGTTCTTCAAAGCTTAGGTAATAGATTACTAATATGTGGCAATCGATTAATACAGTGAAAAATAGTTTTTCCAAAAATTTAAAACCATGAGCACTTTACTTTGATACAATCATGAAATCTTAAACCTTTCAACAAACCATGTGCTTTTGTAAAATCATGAATGCAAGTAAGTAATGTGATTCTCTCCTACATCAAGCAATTACAAATGTCTTCAATTGAATGGCATGTACAAAGCTAAAGCTCATCCTAGCTTTAACATATATTTTGATCCTTCTTTATGCTCCTCCTGTATCTAACAACACTAACGCCAAATGACGCAACTTTACAAAAGGTAAGCACTTACAAATTACTCCAAAGTGCCTTCATTCTAGCAACAGATAACTAAAATGCAAGAGATTCTTGGTATGCTAACGATTATTACATCAAAGCTATCAAATTTGAATATCTTGTTATGATAGAAGTTAGGGTTTAAAGTCCATATCAGTTATGCATGCGAAAACTGTAGTCACATTAAATATTGCGGAAGCATATAAATCGTTTGTGGTTTAGGATGTAACTGATCATCATAGTTTTATGTGTTTACCTCTTGTAGCTTTCAACTTGGTTGATTCGCTCCTTGTTCTAGCAAATCTTCCAAACTATCTCTTGAGGGGGAATAAGTAAAGTGTGTGGCCACCTCTCTGTTTTCTAGGTTTTGTTCCTCTGTTAATGACCTAAGTAGGAGTATTTATATTAGTCTTTGGACTCTTCTCATAGTCTCAGTCCAATTGGGATCAACTAAAGAGCATAGGCCCAACAATCTCACACTAGCTCTTTTGAGTACAAACTTAGGTCTATAGAACCCAAGACCATGTAACTCATAAGTTATCATTAACTGAAACACCTCATCCCTTGTCTCAAGCTAGCTTGGGGATCCATCATATGTAATTAATCAAGGCTCCTGATAATCAACAAAATGATTATCTAATTCGGTGCTGCTCCACTAAAAGCCCAAACTTGAACTCCAAGATTAATAACACAAATAAATCATATAACCCGAATATGCATCGCCCCTTTGTAATATGTTGATAATTGATTGATGAGTTTTCTGTTACTCAATCAATTATGTATTCCCTTGACTCTGATAGTTTCTCTAATGGATTACATGCACCGGCCAGTGTCTTCAATATCCAAGTACTGAAACATATCAAATGGACATATCCTACAAATTCCATGTTGTTTATCTCATAAATACCGACAATCAAATAATTTCATTCCCAAAAAACTGAGTTATTGGCCGTCAATAGATCGCACCTCACTCGTTGGTAAATCAAAGAATGAAAACTATTTGATTACCTATTTATAATAAACTCAGAATTGAGAGCAATCTTATAACTATAGTTATCTGGAGATTTGATACCTTATGGCAGAAAAACACCCTTAATCAAATCACTCCTTGATCCTTTCAATGTGAATGTTAATTCACACCAATATTTTACAATGATTTGGACAAAACCATTTCATAAAATATTGCAGCCTAAATAAAGTGCCCAACTTTATTTAACAGTTGTGAATCTGTTCATCGATTATGAGAACTTATGATCATGTCCTCCATGAACGTATCCATATGATCATATACTTCACAATTGATCCAGACCTTGGTGTTTGTAAATAGTGTGCAAAATAAATGAATAATACCTCATTTAAAACTTTCAGAAAAAAATACAATGTCACAATGTCTTGCACGAAAGGCACAAAAATAACAAAGTAAAAATCAAGCTCCTAAAGCTACAGCAAATCCGGAAACCTCCTAAGACCCATAGATGTAACATGCCTCTTGAACACACATTCAGGCAAACTCTTTGTAAAAGGGTCAACAAGGTTTTCTTCCGATGCTATCTTGGTTACCATAGTGTCTCCTCTTTCAATGATGTCTCGGATCAAGTGTACTTCCTCTCTATGTGTTTTTTCCTTTTTGTGACACTGTGGGTACTTGGATAGTGCTACTGCCCCACTGTTATCAAAATAAAGTGTGATGGGACGACTATCACCTGGTATCACCTGAAGATCCATAAGGAACTTCTTCAACCATGTGGCTTCCTTTGCAGCTTTTGATGCTGCAACATACTCAGCCTCTATGGTAGAGTCAGCCACACATGACTGTTTGATACTTCTCCAACAAATGGCTCCGCCATTAAGAGTAAACACATAGCCTGAAGTTGATTTTCTTGAGTCAATGTCTCCTTGGAAATCTGAGTCTGTGTAACCAATGGTTTCAAGACTCCCACTTGAATAGACCAACATATAATCTCTCATTCTCCTAAGATACTTAAGTATATATTTAACTGTTATCCAGTGTTCCTCTCTAGGATTAGATTGGTACTGGCTTACTACTCCTACTACATAGCAGATATTTGGTCTGGTGCACAGCATAGCATACATAAGGCTACCTACTACTGACGCGTAAGGTATCCTACTCATGCGTTCTCTCTATTTAGGAGTTTTAGGAGAATGCTCCTAAGAGAGATGAATCCCATGCATGAAGGGTAAAATTCCCCTCTTGGAATTCTCCATGCTGAACTTGGCAAGTATTTTATCGATGTAATTAGCTTGGGATAATGCCAATACCCTATTCTTCCGGTCTCGTAAGAGTTTAATACCAAGAATATAATTGGCTTATCCTAGGTCCTTCATATCAAAATGCTTGCTTAGCCAGGTCTTTATGCCCGATAATACCTCTGTGCCATTTCCAATAAGGAGTATATCAATTACATAAAGCACCAGAAAAGATACTGCTTCCCCTTGGATCATTTTGTACATACACGGCTCATCAGGACTTTTCTTAAAACTATAAGACTTAATGGCTTGATCAAACCTGATGTTCCATGATCTGGACGCTTGCTTAAGTCCATAAATGGACCTTTGCAACTTGCATACCATGTTTTCTTCCCCTTTGGCTAAGAACCCTTTTGGTTTCTGCATATAGATATCCTCTTCCAAATTTCCATTTAGAAAAGCAGTCTTGACATCCATTTGCCAAATCTCATAATCAAGATTTGCTGCAACAGCTAAGAATATCCGGATGGACTTGAGCATGACAACCGACAAAAAGGTTTCTTCATAATCCACACCTTTTATTTGGGTGTACCCTTTCGCCACCAATCTAGCTTTGAAGGTTTCAACCTTCCCGTCAGATCCTCTCTTTCTCTTGTAGATCCACTTACACCCAATGGGTTTTACCCCTTCTGGTTCCTTTAGGATAGCCTATAAACATGCATACTTCTATACGCGAGTCCATCTTATTTGGCTTCTGTTGTAAGACATGTGCCGGAGCGCCCCAAATCCGAATATGATTCGTGGTGGGCTTACACCCTTTGCATAATTCTATTGGTATCTTTGAAACCGACTTGGATGGAGTTAAGTTCAAAAGGTACACAGCAGTTTCTAAGGCATATCCCCAGAATGATTGAGAAAGAGATGAATAATTGAGCATAGATCTTGCCATTTCTAAAAGGGTTCTATTACTCCTTTCAGCAACTCCATTCTGCTGGGGTGTCCTTAGAGAAGATAATTGTGAAACTCCTTTTTGGTCAGGTAAGATCTGAACTCTCTAGATAGTATTCACCCCTCGGTCAAACCGAAGAGTCTTAATTTGAACACCAAGATGCTTTTCTGCCTCAGCCTTGAACTCTTGGAATTTTCCCAAAGCTTCAAACTTGTGACGCATCAGGTACACATGTCCAAATCTAGAGTAATCATCAGTAAATGTGATGAAATACTGATACCCGCCTCTAACCTAAACATTTATTAGTCCACATACATTAGTATGTACCAATTCCAGCTGAAGTGTGGCACAATTTCCTTTGGCCTTGAAAGATCTCTTATTCATTTTACCCTTTAAACAAGATTCACAAACTGGTATCGATTCAAAGTTCAAGGATTTTAAAATCCCACTATTGACCAAAACTTGTATCTTGTTAGAGTTAATATGACCCAATCTCAAATGCCAAAGATAAGTTTCATTGGAAACTTTTCTTTTCTTTGATGAATGAACATGCTCAACATCTCCTAATTCAACATGATTAACTTCATAGGGCACAGGATTAAGGAAATAAAGACCATTAATCATTTCACCAAAACAAATAAAAGAATATGAAATTCTTATTGAAACTGAGGAATTAAACTAAACTGTCAAACCATGTTTAATCAAACAACTAACAGAAATTAAATTTCTCTGAAAATCCAGAATAAATAAACAATCTTGTAAAACCAAAGTTTTGCAATTATTAAAAGATAAAATAACTTGTCCCATGCTAGTGCAGACACAAGCTCCCCATTTCCAAGCTTCAAAAGCTCTTTGTCCTTCACTAATGGGCAAGCTATGTTTGAACCACTGCATAAAGTAACAAACATGGTTAGTGGCTCCTGATTCAATGATCCATTTATCATTACAATTCTCCACTAAACAAGCTTCAATCACATGTAAATTACCCATACCTGATTGATTCATACGTGGGCAATTTTTCTTCCAATGCCCTTTTTTCCATACTTGAAGCACTTGCCTTTTGGCTGCTTCATTGCAACTGGTTTGGCAACTAGAATACCTGATCTCTTCTTTTTATTGTTCTTGTTTGTTCCCTTGGGTTTCTCCTTTGGTTTCACAGAACTCTCACCAATAAAATAAGCATTGTCCTGCTTGACTAAAGACTATTCACCACTATCAAGCTCGTGCATCAACTGAGTAAGGTCAAGATTCATCTTATTCATATTATAATTCATCTTGATCTGATTGAAGTATTCAGGCAGTGATTGCAAGAGAAGGTCAACTTTTACTTTTTGTTCAAATCTGACCCCACGATCTCCAGCCTTCTTGAAGTTTGCTATCATTGCCAGACAATGATCCTGCACACTTCCTCCAGACATAATTGTCTTGGTGACTGCATTCAGCGCATTATACCTAGCAGAGCTACTAGACGTAACAAACATGCCATCAAGAGTTTAGAGCATCATTGCTCCACTCTCAATCATGCTCACTTGCTCCTGAAGGTGGCTGGCGAGACTGGCTAAAATATAGCAACGAACTGCCATATTTGTCTTCTCCCATCTTTCCTTCTCCTGCTAAAAATGTGTCTTTGTTGCCTCAGGCACATCCTCAGCTGGCTGCACTGGCATAGGGGTAGTCAGAACAAAGTTGAGCTTTTCATATTGAAAAACAATATCCAAATTAGTTTTCCATTGTTTATAGTTTGTACCATCCATAGGTTTTTCGCTCAAGATAGTAGCTAAAGGATTGAATGAAGACATTTTTCTAAAAACAAGGAAAACAAACACACTAATTACAAACAAGAATAACAACAAACGGATATAGCGTTAGTAGATTCTAATAACTACTACTCGTTTATAGTTCAACAATCCATTAGTTACCTTTACAAGGCTTACAATGGGCAAGATACTTATAAAACTAATATTGTTATTTGGGCCTTCAGTTCTATTAATAGAGCCTCGATGGGAGAGTTAACAACTTTACCAAAGTTGAATGTATTTAACCATTGTCTACTTTCAAAATTATCTTTGGTGTCTAAGTGTTGCCGACAATGGGTCGTACAAAACTTTACCAAAATTTTGATTTGATTATCCTTATTCGATGGGGCTTCAGCGATAACCATTTCACTAATAAACCCACAATTGGAGCCCGTAGGTTTTAAATTAATTACTTAATTAAAAAATTTCACCCATTCAATATTTTAAAATTTAGAATTTTTCAATTTCCAAGAATTATTTAAATTAGAGTATTATTTGTTTGTTTTCAAAAACTATGTAAGCAGTCGCAAGCCGATGAATGTGCAAGCTTAGCTTATTGAAGAAATCATTAAAGTCCTAAAATCCGGTCATGATAGGCAGCATGTGCTCCACACAATCATGATACATGATTGTGTTATGCAGCGTGTGTTAACACATAACCATTTTAGAAGACCCACAAATTACTCACAATGTAAATAGTTCTCTTAGGAAATAATCTGGATTATTTGTCTTGATTTTAATTATTCAAAATTAATTAATTCAATTATTAATCTAGATTTTTAACAAAAATCATAATAATTTTAATTAATTTTTTTAGAATAGTTTTGAATCAAAATAATCCTATAATAACTATCATACCAGTCGTGGAATGACAAACTAGCTATTATGCTCATGTAATTATCAAGTTATGCAACAATATGGCACCACCTATTCTATATGACATGTTATCACAATAAGCATGTTATCAATCATATAATTCATTCATAAAATAAAATAAAGCAATTTAAATTAGACTTTATGCATGGTTTCCTAGAGAAAAAATTACAAAAAAATTATTTCAGCCCTTCTTGTCCTTCCTTTTAGTCCATAGCTATTTATCTCAAGCCCCTTTATGGTAACCATGGGACCAAAAGCCCAAAATACCAAATTTTTCCAAGAAAACCTAAGATGATTTCAAGGAACCCTAATTGTTTCGTCCACTGCGTCGTCACCGAAACTCGGATCAGTATGAAATTTTAGGGCTAGGACCATCATGAAGAGACGAAGTTGTGGCCACAGCAAGCATCCAAAAAGGATGTCTCAAGCACCCTACTTCATCTTTACAGGTGCATGTCCAATGACATCTGGAACATCTCCGATCATCGTTCTGCATGGTTTTGTGTCTTCTTTCATCCCGTGTGGTTGGTTTTGGATTTTGACCATCAAATGATCACGAACAGTCCAAAACAGTGATGAACATCCATTTTTGTGCATGCATTTTGTCCTTCTTTCAATACAATTTTGTGATACAACCGAAAATAATGCTATAATGGAATTAATAAACCAAGGAGGAAACCTAATCATATGGGATTAGCCTCCTTGTTACAACCAAAGAAAATACAATCAAATCTCTACCATGGATTAAAGCCAAAAAAAACCCAATAAAACAATCATTTTTAATGGAAGAAAATTACAAGGATATACATGTGAGCATCATACCAATAAAGATAGAACCCTAGGTGCCATATCTCATGAAGCAAAACTAATTACATGAAATAATGTAAATTGAAAACTAGATCCACATCCAAACGCCCAACTAGGCTCTGATACCAATTATAGGCACATTGAATACTACAGAAGCATATAAACTGTTTGTGGTTTGGGATGTAACTGATCATCATAGTTTTATGTGTTTACCTCTTGTAGCTTTCAACTTGGTTGATTGGTTCCTTGTCTCTAACAAATATTCCAAACTATCTCATGAGGGGGAATGAGTAGGGTGTGTGGTCACCTCTCTGTTTTCTAGATTTTTTTGTCCCTCTGTTAATGACCTAAGTATTTATATTAGTCTTTGGACTCTTCTCATAGTCTCAACCCAATTGGGCTCAACTAAAGAGCATAGGCCCAACAAAAACAAAACTAGAAAGTTTTAATCTCCATCTTAGGTACTGTTGAAATTAAAGTTCTGACACTATTGAATATTAGGTTTACTTTGCAAATTCAAAAGCATCACACCCTCAAATTTTTAGTTTTGCTTTGTCATTCATTAACTTTTGACATGATTATTTGGTAAAGCTATTATAACATAAATTCAGACCCTTAAATAAATCTTATGTTTAGGATGAAAAATTTAAAGATTATTATAGCATTATAAAATTGCTACTTATGTGCCAAACAACATACACTATATTGTTTTTGTAGCATTTCAAGATTATTACACCATTATAAATTGTTGCTTTTGTGCCCTCTAATAATCATTTAACACATTGTTATTTGGATTCTTGTGAATTTCCAATTTGCTATATGTATCTTCTCCATGTATGCTTAGCAATAACCTATCACCATGTTTTGTTTTTCTACATATATTCGTGCATCTCACATTTTCTTATTCAAATGTTCTCTGCTAAACATAATGCCAATAATGTTTGTTTATTGGTCTGCAAAGGACAACTGGCTGCAAATGTAAATGTGAGATATTTAATATGAAAATTGAAACCCATCAGGTTTACACCCTCAAATTTTCTTTGTTTGGTGTATCATTTGTTGATCCTATTATAAGTCAGACTAAGATGTATATATAGATGTAGTGGTCATGCATCATGCTTTTTCCAACAGATTGTGCACCAAAAATAATATTGATCAATATGCATATTGAGTACATAGATACATTATCCATCAATTCAGTATCATTTGATAAGGTCTGTGTCTAAAAATAGATACCCACCATTTCAAAAAGTTTTGATTCATATTGAAATAGATACCACATTAACATGTTATTTAGGTTACTGCACATACATTAAAATGTTTGCCTTTATTGATTCTCTTGTGTAGTGCATCATAAATACAACCATGATGTTATTTTTTCAACAATTTTGTTTCTGTTCATTCAATCCTAATGTTATTCAAACTTCTTGTTCAATTATTTTATTTAATATGAAAATTGAAACCCATCAGGTTTACACCCTCAAATTTGCTATGTTGGTGTATAATTTGTTGATAGTATCATTTGTTGATCCTAATATTAAGTTTACTTTGCAAATTCAAAAGCAATACACCCTCAAATTTTCAGTTTTGCTTTGTCATTCATTAACTTTTGTCATGATAATTTGGTAAAGCTATTATAACATAAATTCTTGCCCTTAAATAAATCTTACATTTAGGATGACAAATTTAATGATTATTATAGCATTATAAAATTGCTACTTATGTGCCAAACAACATACACTATATTGTTTTTGTAGCATTTAAAGATTATTAGACCATTATAAAATTGCTGCTTGAGCCCTCTAATAATCATTTAACACATTGTTATTTGGATTCCTATGAATTTTCAATTTGCTATATGTATCTTGTACATGTATGCTTAGTAATAACCTATCACCATGTTCTATTTTTCTACATATACTTGTGCATCTCACATTTGTTTATTCAAATGTTCTCTGTTCTTGCTAACCATAATGCCAATAATGTTTGTTTCTTGGTCTACAAAGGACAATTGGCTACAATTAATTTTCAATTTTTCTTTGTCATTCATTAACTTTTGACATGATTATTTGGTAAACCTATTATAACATAAGTTCAGATCCTTAAATAAATCTTATATTTAGGATGACAAATTTAAAGATTATTATAGCATTATAAAATTGCTACTTATGTGCCAAACAACATACACTATATTGTTTTTGTAGATTTAAAGATTATTAGACCATTATAAAATTGTTGCTTTTGTGCCCTCTAATAATCACAAAACACATTGTTATATGGATTCATGTGAATTTCCAATTTGCTATGTGTATCTTCTCCATGTATGCTTAGCAATAACCTATCACCATGCATCTCACATTTGCTTATTCAAATGTTCTCTGTTCCTATTAACCATAATGCCAATAATGTTTGTTTCTTGGTCTGCAAAGGACAACTGGCTACAAAAAAATAATATATCATATCAATTTATCTGGTAATCTCGACATATATTCATATTTATTATTGGCATATCAACTAAATAGTTCTTTATTTGGGTAGTTTCTGTCTGCAACTTAGGCACATGATTTACACTTTTTTGGGGTGCAAATTTTCGACCAAAAATGTCTGCAAATACCTTAAATACTGAGGACATCGCCTTACAAATGAGGCAGCTTTATAGAAAATCTGAACATTTACTGAATATTATGCATGTTAAGGACATGGTAAGCATTTCTTTATTTTTGGTCCTTTAGATGTTTTATTTGTTGTCTTGTATCGCTTACATTGGCACTAATGTTTTAACATTTTAAATGTAGCCTTATGCAGAACTCCCAAAAAGCTTTGTTATAGCTTATAAAAAAAACTTGGATGAAATATGGCATTTGATAGATTGTCATAGTAAACATCATTTTGTCAAATTCAACTAGTCCTTAGAAAACCCTTTAATTGTGGATGGATGGACTGCAATAAGAGAGTACTATGGTCTTTCGGGAACCATCGCATCACTTTAACCTCTATGGCCAATCTATGTTTTCTTAACTGTTTTCAAAAGCACTTCTCTACCACAATCATTTCCACAATGACATTCTCTTTACAAATCGAACCCTAACTCCGTCATCTTCCGCACACTCTTGAACAAATACAAAGTTACTTGTAGTGCCTTGGTAAGCTTTTATTGACAACATACAATAACATTGTCTTTTTCAATAGTCCGCATCCATATATCTAATTCTATCAATCGACAACATTTATTGTAGGATCTGCCAAGTGACATGTATTTTTTCTTACATGATTCAAGGTTCACTCATATTGTTTTTTGAACAAACCAAATCATGCAAAATTGTATTCTACCATGGGCGCAAACATGCTAAGATCGGTGCTGGTTGGAAATCCTTCATAAGGGAATACAACTTCAAACCACACATGGATTTTATAATTGAGTTCCCTAATCCCACCAACAACCATGGACTTTGGTTCATCTATTAAACACATTTTATGTATTAACTCTACAATAACTAGCCTCTATCTTTTTAAGAATGTTTTGAGTATATTTATTTGTTTATCATATGTGTTCACTCTACAATAACTAACCTCTATATTTATATGACTATTACATTTTAGACATTACAATGTTTAATTATATTTACTTTGCTTGCACAAAATACTGCTTATTCTAAACATGCATTTGAACTTGTAGTTCACTCTAATGAAGAATTTTAAGATTATTAGACCATCATAGTGGGTCTTTTGTTATTGTCTATTGTTTGGAATGAAAAGGAAAACTAGATACCTATGCCTTGTGTTGTAGTGTGTTTTGCAAAATATTGGAAGACCACGTGTCTGAATTAGGTGATGATGAAAATCAAAATCTTTTTGGAACGGGTCTTAATTCAACACCCATTTAGAGTCTACCATCTCTGTGCAATTGTTAAGATCTGTAAATTACAACTCTGAAAGATTTTGAAGTTAAAAATATTAGTATGTAGGTTGACAAAGCAATAGAATAATGTTGTGCACAGGAAATTTTGTCCCAGTTAGTAATGAAAAATGTTTGTATAAGTAAAGGTAGACAATGTCCAAGCTATTGTTGATCATCAAGTAGGCAGTCCAAGCTTTCAATGAAAATTAGGAATTTTTTTTAAATATCAACTTAATTCTATTATGATAGTATTTAGTTTTCTGTCCTATTTTCAATCTTTTTCTATATGTTTTGCATAATAGAAAAAGCTTCCTCCTAATTGTTTTAGAAACTAATTTCAATTTTATCCTTTTAGTTTTGAACCTACCAATTTATTTTTTTGGGTTTCTAACTTGGTGTAGACTAACAATTTATTTGATCAATTGTTTCTTATGAAATTTCATATCATTGAAAAAAAAAGTCAAAATGCCAAAGGGGTTTTTAATGGCTAAAATTACTAGCTCAAACTAAAAATAATAATACCATAGCACATTTTATATTATGGTTAAAACTACCATATAATGGAATCTTCATTTTTCATGTTAATAGTTTTACTCATAAAATGTTGCTTTCGTGAGTGAACTACAAGTTCAAGGAATATTTAGCCATGCTCTTTTGATAGAGGTGACAAAAATTAAGTTTCTTGAGTTGAGACTTTATATTTTTGGATACTAACAGGTGAAAACATTTTATATCATTTTGAATATTTATGTTTTTAATGCTTCTTGTCATGTTTTTAGATGACTCTAATCTTTAACCATTCAATCAGTTAACATATTATTTACTATATTTGTTACTTATAAGACTCTTCTTAACCTTTTAATTTTTCAACTCAAACTTGGAGTAGTTTTGTTTTGTTGTCCTTATTATAATATTGTCAGTCAAGGTACATAAATCTCATGATATTTTATCCTAGAAGAAGAAGCTATCGGTTGAGGATTTCCTCTCTGTGTAGCAGGATTTATTGGTATCATAGTAGTTTTAAAATTAATTTATTGTTTAGTGAGGGTGTGGTTAAATTTTTTGGTGAACAAGCCTTTTTGTGTTGCGTGATCTTTACAAGCATTAGCATGGGGTGTTTCGGTGCTATTGCATTTTATTTAGTAGTTAGGTGTGGTTAAGGATCTTAAGGATTTGGTGTTTGGTTTTATACATGTTAGAAGTGCTTTTTTTGGATCCTTTACAACTTTTTATGATCATTTTGTCTAAATATGATGTTGTTTTTATTTTGTAATCTTTTTATACCTGTTTGATTTTATAATAATCTTATAAATTTTGATTTTCATTTACTAAGTTTTACACAAATGCAATTAAATGTATACAATTAGTTTATGTGTTTAATGTTGCATCTTACACAAAAGCAACTATCATGCAATTCCCTTATCTTACAAGTAACATTGTGCTTTGGTACATGAATTGATTGCAAGTTTCTCAATTTAACACAACCAAAGCCTGAACTCTAGCTTTATTCTTTTGTTGTCAACTACATCTATTTGATAATAATGTTTTGTAACTAACATTATCAACTTATCTTAAAGTATTTGAACACTTTATATTTCACATTAACGAATCTTTCTATATTTAGTTTTTTCAAACAAAAATTTACATAATGCATTAATGTGCATTAAAATGTATAAATTACACGTGCGTTTATCTATATATCGTTTGTGTTCCTTAACTACATCTATTTGATGTTTATATGTTTTGTAATTAACATTATGAACTTATGTTACACGTTTGCATATCATATTTCACATTAACCAATCTTATAATATTTTGTTTTTTCACCTCTAATTTTACAAAATGCAATAATCTGCATTGAAGTGTATGGCTGAATTTAATCAATATTCGAAATCTTTAAACTTTATTTATTTAATTCAATTATTACGATAACCAGCATAATAACAATTAATATATTTATTAGAATATAATAATTTGATTTTTTGTTATAAGACAATTAAAATTAATTAATTTAAATTACTTTATTAATAATATCCTAAATAAAAAAATTAGTTATAATATATATAAATTAAAATTAATTTATAAAAATGTAGCGAAACGTAATAAAACGACATGTGCTTATAAGTACAGGTTACTTACTAGTTAATAATGATATAGTCTACCCGGATTGATTGGTTTTGTAATGTGTAATGCGTAATGCTACAAGGTACTTTTGTACTCCAAGGTACCTCGGGTACCACTGAATACTCATATATATAATATTTTGCTGATTTAAAAAAAATCAATTAATCATTTACTAGTTCCACTGGTGGTCCAGTAATCCACTACAGTCGATGAGTCAATTGGTCCAAATTTAACATGTAATTTCTTGATAAGAAAAGGTGTAATTTATCACCACTAGAGGTAAATGTAGTTATTCCTATGTATAAAAATGTAATTATCCCTAATAAAAATAAAAAGAATACAAAGAAAACTTTAATAACAATAAAAAAGACAAAAAAAAAAACATTCCATAGAAGGTTTCAAAGGCGAAAGACTCATTTTATGGCCATTGGGTTTAGCTAGCGGTATGTAACACCCAGTAGGCCTCTGATGTATTAACATTTACAATATCAGAATCGCGCTTAAAACTTTATTTAAAACTGGCGGAAGCGAATCGAACCGTATTTCTTGATTACATTATGTATGGATCACAGAAAACCCATCACAAGCAAACATCATCATACAAACAACAAGTAACATAAACAAGCCCCTGCTGATCCAGTAATCATAAGCTTAACCATAGGCAAATAAACCAGAACATCTCATAGATATAATCAGGAGGAACGTCATATCCATATCATAAACAAGTTTATACATATATATACATCATCATTTGACACTAACCGTGTCTCAACAAAAGAATGAGCCAACACTGGCCTTGGCCTCACAGACCCCTTCCTTACATGAGGGTATACAAAACTATACAAAGCCTATACAAGCATATCATGTGTGCACACACACACTTTTGTAAATAATAAGGAACACTCACAATTAACCAAGAGGGGGGTGAATTGGTTAACCTTGGTAATTTGAAAAACTTTCTTTTAATATCAGAGTTAAAAACAGAGTTAAAATGCCCCTTAGGATCTTTATCACAAATTTAAAATGAATACCTTTATCCAAGATTAATCCAAGACTTTGTTATGCTTCAAATTCAATCACACAACTCAGAATTAATCACTCAAGTAATCAGACAACAC
>PYAF01000518.1:454087-464408 GCA_007407185.1 Glycine tomentella | reverse complement strand
AGCAACCTACAAGTAGCTGTAAAAAAAGTATTTAAGACAAAAAAATCCTGTAGAGAGGTGAGACAAACCTTAAATGCTATGTGAGAGAGATGCCGATCCTTTTCCTTGTCAACAGTTGCACGAACCATCGGATCAGATTCACTCAAGCCATAGTCCAAGAAGTTACTTCCATAATAATGCTAGAATGTTGTCCCTGCCGTGTTTTATATTTTTTGGTCTTGCCTATTTTGGGTTGGCATTGTTATATACATACGAATTGCAGTACTTTGAATATATATATATATATATATATATATATATATATATTTGCCAACAGCACATAGAAATTAAAAATCGTGGATTAGACCCCTCAATAGGTATAACATAATTACTACTCAATACCATATATAAACACAATATTATAATATGTATATTATTATATTATATTCACAATTTGGAGTAAACTTACTGTTACAGTCTGGTGCTAAAACTTAGGAGTTTAACTTTCTTTGTTTTTAATATCTAGTACCTATTGCTTCTTAATTTCCAATTGTTGAGAAATAATCACTTAATTATACGTGAGCTATTTTCTAGTATTTTGTTGAGTTGTAAAGGATCAGTTTGCAAGTTACATATATAGTTTTCATTCTCTACAAAGGGTACTCAAGAATGTAGCTTTATATATATCCCCTGACACATGTAATTTATTCATTAAAAGCTTATAAGAAAATCATATTACCTCTGTCAAAGTTTTTCATCTTTTCTCAATCCTCATTCTCATTTTTTTAGCTTTATTGAATCATGTTCCAATTTTTTTCTGGTTTTTTAATTTTCAGATGTAATTTTGAACATTTTATTTGCAGGACCCACTGGTTACTAAGGGACCAAATTTGGTTCCATTGCTTGGTATTGATGTTTGGGAGCATGCGTACTACTTACAGGTAAAAATTATTTAATGGTATTGTAAAGTCATTAAACAAGATCAAGGTAAAAAAAACACTTACACGAACAAGAGCTAGATTTTTCCAGAAAATAGAATGGTTGACATGACCTGCAATAAACATTCTTAGTTGTACATGAACTAAATTAAGCAATTTTTAAAATCATAAACCCTTGGTATGCATAAGTGAATTTTTAAATAGTGATACATCTAAAATCTTAAACCCTTGTTCCAGGGCACAAGCATAAGAAAATATGTACCTACACCCTGCAAATGTAATAATAAAAATGCTTCTTTTAAATAGTGAAACTCACATCTTTATTCCCATCTTTCACTCAAATAAGCCCTGTCTTCTCCTTCCATTATCATCATCATTCACTCACACCAGCTTCTGAGTTCTGTGTGATGAGATTGAGCATACATACATGCTTGATGTTTCATCTGCTAGTGTTATTTCTAGGAAGTTTCAATGTCAATGCAGTGGATGCACACTATTTATGTCTCATTTGAAATAGATATATAGTGTTTGCTTGTGCCTGTTTCTTTTAATTTTTTTCTTTGCTTTAATTGAAGCCGTGCTAGTCAAGGCAGAGGTTACAGCCTTACTGGAATTTCTGATAACTTCTGAACTGACAGGAATCAATCATTGAATTAACTCCAGCTTGTTCATTATTATAATATTGAGTAATTTCATGCAAATTCCAGTGGATTACTCTTTCATTTGATGTATATAGGAAGATATTACATATGTATGGATCAAAGGCAATGTATGGACCTCAAATAATTTACAAATTTACAGCAAGATCCAAATCAATAATACACAACATGAAGCCAATCAGGATGATGCGTTTAAACAATTTTTCTTGTAACAAACTATGCAAATAAATGGTAGAATTGAAATTTGTACCTTTACTTTACCAATCCTCTTTTCCCTCTGAACTTCCATTTTACCAGTAACAGATTAAGTTGGTTCCATTCTAAAGAATGAAGGATCATTATAATGCTTCAGACATGCCACAGCCCCAGCTACATCAAACCTTCAAAGAAGCCAAAAGCCAAAAAGAACAAATTTGAAAAATCTATAACATAAGAATTATTTTCTAATCATGTGTCTCATGAAGATGCTCATACTTATCCAGCAGGAACAGTCAGAATAGTCAGAATCAGTAATAAGAGAAAAACACTACACAGGTTGGGGTCCATTATTTTTCTAATCCTCTGCTAACCTTAAGCTTGTTGGCCATTTTAGCTAATGACTGGAGAGTCCATTGAAAAGGTTAATGTCATTATCATACATCACGTGAAGCCTGTTAAAAATGAAAAAATGGCATTTACAACATGAGTTTATCTTACCAGTCAAATCATTTATAGCACTTTGAGCATCCTGATAAATTGAATCACAGAACGCAAACATCCTACCATTAGAATGGAAAACACCAAAAGTTATACGAGAATAAACATATAAATGAAGTAACGATTTCATGCCTGCTGATTCTGAATAACACGTTGAGTTTGTAGTCACAGTGGGAGCTTCTGCCGAGCATGATGTCGAACACACTGAAGAAATTGGCCATAGCTGCGGTGTTAGTGGGGTTGTTTTTAATGGGAGCAAGGTCGTTTTCTTCTTTGTCGAGGAGTTACTCAGTGCCAAGGACGTCGAGTTCATGGATCCCTTTTTCAGCGCCGTATTACGAGACTTCTTCGTTCGATGGGGCTTATGTGGGGCATCCGAGTCGATCCTAGCTCGAGTTTCTTTTTTTATCTTAGTGGGATTCCTGGCTTTTGTTTTGGTTTCTGGAATCTCTTGCAAAGTAAACGAAACCGCGCCGTTTGGGTTGACGGGGGAGAGGAGGGAGGGGTGCCGTTTGGGTCGACGGAGGAGAGGAGGGGGGTGACGTAGAGGGAAGGAGCTTCGATTAAAGTATGCGAGGAGGAGAGAAAAGGAATGGGTGTGAGGGAAATCAGAAGTTTAAAATGGAAGAGGGAGACGAACGGGGGAATATGAAAAGTTGAAAAGTGGAACACGGAAATAAAGACTGTTTCTTTGTCAACCGACCTAAAGTAGTTACGTTCAAGGACAGTCCCGTTTAAAACCGCTTTTGAAAAGATAATTTTAAGGCGGTTAAGTAACAACCGTCTTTGAAATCTTGTAATTATTTACAAAAATGCCACCGTCACTTAAATGATGACGGTTTTTAAATAACCGACCTTAAACACGCGTCCTAGAAAATGGGTTTTGTAGTAGTGACTTCAGTTTCAATTTTTTATTATTTGGGAGTTTTAGTGATTTAAAATTTTCATAAATAAATTATAAATGTAAGGTTGGTGCATGAAAGCATTATTTACTATTTTGTAGCAAAATTAATACATCTTTTTCAGTATATGCTTTCAACAATTCAAGTTTCAACTTCATATTTTTTCAATATGGGTTAACTTTTTTTCTACTTCACAGATCTTTGATATCATTGGCTTTGTCTATCAATACCTTAAGTTATTGAGCCAAGATTCTCCACAAGAATGGATATTTAAGGAACTTTAGAATATTGGAAACATGGATTTCAGATTTGCGGAAGAGCAGCCTCCAGATGATTATGCTGCTGAGCTTGCAGGTTTCTAAATTATTTTCTTGAAGTTGTTTTCATGGCAATATAGGGTCAAACTTTTTCTTTTATCTTTTCTGGTATGAGTTGATGTTTGTTTAATAAACAGAAAGGAGAGGTCCTCTGATGTTAGTGCGTTTTGAAAATCTTGGTGTTTGAAATGATGCAGATTTGGTACAAGAACATAACCAAATCACTACTTATTTGAGTAGAGTATGATGTTAGTTTATGTTGGATCTTTGTCGTAAAAGGATAGTAACTACTTTTTTTTTTTTAATAAACTTTGGATTTAATTGAAGCACTCAACTGGTCTATAATATTTGACAAGATAAAAATTGCTATCATGAACCAATAATTATCTGGACAGGTAATAAAAGAAGACATCAAGAGAGCTTTAAAGAACACCAACATGAAGCCTCTAAGCCATTCAACATATTTGACATTACAAGTTTTGTGTGAGAGTTTCAACGACCCTCATGAGAAGCTGTGTTATCTAAATGATTTGTTTCTTGATGATCTGAAGGCATTTATCCCTAGGCTTCTTTCCCATGTTGATATGAAATATTTATTATCAGTGTTTTCTATTATACTATTTATAGTTTTATTGTACGTCTTTCAAATTCCAATTATGATGGTTTTAGGAGTAAAATAGATGTTGTCAATACTGTTAGTGATTAGTGAGCAACATGCACCTGAATGTGTGTACTATTAGAGTAAAACAGATGTTGTCTTTGAATAGATTTTTTTTATTTTTTTACCGTCTTTGAATACAAACATTCTAAGATGGTTCAGAGGACAACCAACTTAGAAGATAAAAAAAATAAAAAAAAATCTATTTAAAGACGGTTTTAGTACATAACCGTCTTTGAATACTAACATTCTAAGACGGTTTCAGTGGTGGGTGGTTCTACTATTAGTTGATCCTGTGGCAGGTCTCAGACCCTTGAGAGAAAGAACTAGGCCCTGGGATGATGAGGTTTGTTTAGGAACTTGTCTGAAATTTCAGTTTTTTCATGACCGGTGGTAATTGAAGAATGTGATGCACATGATTTTTTTTTTATTTTTTATTTTTTTGTAATGTTGATGATTTGGTGCTTGCATTTTGATTGTTGTTAGTTAGGGATTGCATTAGCTGCTATTTATTTATGTAGTTGTTGTGGTGTGTGGAAGTAGGCTAGACACTAGGAACATGAAATTTGATGTTTGATTTTGTTAAAACTGATGTTAATTGAATGTGTTTAGAATGTTTGAAATTGAACCTAGGGAGAAGAGTAATAGGCGTTTGTTTAGCTGCTATTTATTTATGAAGCAGTTGTAATTTGTGGAAGTAGACTAGACACTAGGAACATGAAATTTGATGTTTGATTTTTTTAAAACTGATTTATATTGAATGTGTTTAGAATGTTTGAATATGAACCTAGGGAGAAGAGTAATATTCGCAGTGCCAACAAGCCAATTTAGTGGCCCTAATTTACATAAAAAAAATATTATTATATTGTAAATAACAGTAAAATAAAATGGTGATATTTTAAAAAAATAAAAAAACTTATTTATAATTTTATTATTTAAATTTAATCAAGATATGAAATTTTTTAACCCTTTTTATTTAATTTATTTATAGTTTTATTTAATTAATTTATAAAAATGATTTTTATTTCAAGAAAATTTTAAATTACTTATTCATTGTATCTTAATTTGTCACTTAAATAAAATCTTATCCAATGTTTGTAGCAGACAAAACAAGTGAAGTCATGTTTTTTTTTACCAAATATTACTTTTCCAATGTGTCTGCCCCCCAAAAAAATGATCTATTGTTTTATACCAAAGAGAAAAAAAAAAATCAATATTGGCACAACAAGCTAATCCTTAGTCTTAATTTGACACCTCAAGAGCATCATGGTGGTTCTGTTTGGGATGCATGGTTCAGCTGTGCTTCAAATCAAGTAAATCACCACACCCAATAGTTTCAACTTTGACACTGCCATACTCCTTCTCTCAACTTTAGAACATCTAAACCGTAAATGGGATCAGTCAAGCATAGCGGCTGGAGAGGTAATGCTTTTTCATTATGGTATTCAAAGGGAAAACTTGGTTAATTGTCCGAGATGGACCCAGGAATCTACTCTTAGTGCAGCAGATATATATGCAATGATTGGAAGTCCACCCATCTTTCGTTTAAGGTACCTCTTTTATCTTGCCCGTCTTGGTTTATTATTATATTTGAAGTACTAGATAGTGACATGTAAGAAAACTATTTAAGTGTGATGTTCTTAATAACTGCTTAGATAAAAGAACCTGTGAAAATTTATTCACTTCATCACTGATTAATTGGTTAATTTATAATCATGCTTTGTGAAATGTTGAACTGATGAGGGAAAAGTAAACAAAATGGTTTTTAGATACCGAGTTATATAAACCAGCAAAATAGTTCAGGGATTCTATACATACAAAAAATGCTTTAAATGTAAAGCCATCTGGGCTACTTTACCTCTTTATTGTTATATTTGAAGTAGTTAGACAGTGACCTGTAAGTAAACTATTTAAGTGTGATGTTCTTAATAATTGCTTAGATAAAAGAACATGTGAAATTTCATTCACTTCATCACTGATTAATTGGTTAATTCATAAACATGCTTTCTGTGAAATGTTGAATTGATGAGGGAAAAGTAAACAAAATGAATTTAGATACTGAGTTATATAAACCAGCAAAATGTTTCAGGGATTCTATACATACAAAAAATGCTTTAAATGGAAAGCCATGTGGGCTACTTTATCTTCTTAATTGAAGATATTTTTAAGTATTCGAGACTTTGTCCTTAATTGTCTGTTATACAAAGAAAGTAAATTAACTCATGGATGGAATTTGGTGAACATGCTCAAGAAAAGTAAACAGCATGAGGGCTTGTGTGTGCAGAATGGGGTGGTCTATTTAATTAAGAGACAAGGGATAGATTAGGAATAATAAATATGGAATAGAATTCATTTTTACTATATCTACATTGTAATGATCATATTTGCTTACCTTTGTGAAGGTATGGTTGGTTCTCCAATACTGAGCTTGGGTAATTAAATATGCAAGTGCCTGTAGCATCTGGCTTCATGCTCAGACAATACAAAAGTACTGTGGACAATGCTAAGTAGGGGTGGAAATGGGCCAGACTGCCTATCAGGGGCCTTTGGCCTGGCCTATTTAAAGCCTGACTTGGCCTATCTTGTTCATTATAAAGGACAGGCTAAGGCTTTTTGAAAAGTCTGTTTAAATAAAAAGGTCAGGCTCAAGCTTTAAAAAAAAGCCTGTTAGGCCTATCAGGCTGGCCTATTTAATATATATATATATATATATATATATATATATATTAAAACTTAAAAATAATATATTTATTTTTTAAAAAATATTTTTTCTTATTATGAAGGTGGATGATCAATCACTTTAAAAAATCACCTTGAAAATCTCATAAATGATTAAGAGAAACATATCTATAACTTATAGGATCATATTTGATAACTTATAAGAAAAACATATATATTTTGTTATTTTTTATTTTTATTTAATCAGGCTTTGTATACAGGCTTTCAGGCCAGGCTCAGGCCTTTATACAAGCCAGGCTCAGGCCTTAATAACTTATGTTTAACAGGTAACAAGCCAGGCTTAGGCTTAATGATAGTGATGCGGGCCAGACTCAGGCCTATCAAAGTCTGGCTTGGCCTGGCCTATTTCCACCCCTAATGCTAAGGATCAGATTGTGAATTCAGTTTCATTTCCTACACCATTGACTAATAATCATTCCATGAAGCTCTCTGAAGATTGCAGAACATCCATGAACAGAAACCATACTCTTGTCACTGCTTCAACTGATTTGTCTAATGCTAGAGACAACAGTGTTTACCTGAATACAAGCACTGAGGAATCTCGTGATCATACAGCCAATACATTGTGGCATGGAAAAGATGTTAGGGATGGAGCTGTGACTAAACAGTTGGAAGACATGGTAATTGTCATCCTCTCTATTTTTGTTGCTTTTATTAGCCCTATAGTGTTACTTTAGGCTTTCATCTTGTGTCATAGGATCTTGAAGTGTTACCTTATTGTACTGTGTTGGCTCATGGTATAAATTTTCTCATTTACTTGGGTTGTATGATATCCTTGCTAATTCTGTTTAGTGGAGATAATGTTATCATTTATTCTAGGTAGAATTACTTTGGCATTCTAGAAGATTTTCTGGCTATGCAGGTGGGCTGAATTATCAGCTGAGTCTGTGAGGTAGCACTTCTACCCTGGGGTGTTATATATGTATATTTTTTTCATTGAAACATGTATATGGCAGACAAATTGGGTCATGAGATGCCAGGTTGAATAGTTGTGGCTTCATTGTGGAGATTGAGATGACTGAAAAGACATGCATAATGGGAGAGATAAGATATAAAATTAAGGTCCCAAAAAATATTATTGATTCCGTCTTTTGAGTGATAAGCCTACTATATTGGTCCATTTCCATATGAAGATTGCATCTATAATCTTGATCTGAATTATGGAGGAATAGTTCTTACTATTTCAGGTAAGAGTCATATGCTTATCTTTATTGTAACATTATAGGCAGGGATTATATTTCCAGTCTTGCCTCATGGTCAAATTTGTAGGGAATCTTATAAATCACAAGTTTTGGATCAGTAGTACTATAACATTGAGGGGCATTATCTACACGATTGAAATGCATTTTACTATTCTGCAGTGAGAATCAATTTGACCGAATGAAGCTGATGAGCTTTCAATTTGAATGAATGCAGGAAAGAGCATTGCTCTGTGATTAATCTGTTTAATTTTGTTTTTGGTAGTTCATATGCTGAAACGTGATGCTCAGGTTACTGAGATGCAAAGGGAGATTTTGTTGGTGTTGATGCTGATATCAGTACGTGCTTTATTCTTCAATAAGAAATCAATTCCCATTGGTGTTCTTTATTCTACAACATATCCTAAAGGAGGCGCAGGGTGAGATTTATCCTGACCTTTGAAAGTAATGCCAAGTGAAGTGGCATCAAAGATACACACCCCCATAGTATTTCTCTCCTATTTTTTCGTTATTGTCATCTGCACTGTATTATTACTATTAATGTATAACTGTATCACTCCTGCAGGTCAAAGCCTTTGATTGGCCATTATGTGTAGGCCAATGATAAACACCACAATCTGAGGACCCTCCCACTTGCAGAGCCAGTATGAGCCACTGAGAGAGATATTGGACTCCTTCTCAAGCAGGAGCTCAATGGGCCTCTTGTGTAAATCTTTATGGGCCCCTAATAATCACATGACACACTATTTGATTACTCATAAAGGTATTCTGCACTCCTGTTTGTGTTGCCTTATAAACTCTTTTTCTGGGGTTGAGTTTGACCCTAAGCCCAAATTCTAATTCTAACATGTTACATACAAGAGTGTTTGTGTCAGTTACATTGCTATATGCTAAGTATCGACAACTTTATATGTTAGCATTATTTTATACTGCTGCAAGAGCTTTTAAATTCCATTATCTATCTCTTGGGTTTATCTCAATCTACATTATTGACAGTGGTAAAACATGGTTGCTTATAATCATCAATGCACCTTTCATGATGAGCTATACTTTTCTGTTGCTAATCAACCTTGCTTGCTTGATGTTCGAATTGATGCAATGTATACACTAGCTCAAAAGGGCAATCCTTTAGTAGTACATTAGTCTGATTTTGTACTTATAGAATGATATTTATTATTTAAAATTCTAACCTTCCCTTGGATTTAGAGATATTTTAAATCATTTATGTTTCTGCTTTGTTGTGATTTTTTGTTCCATTTTTTTTTATATCTTTGTATGTGTGTATTGTGTCGAATTTGAGCGAAACCACATTTTCTGAAAAGTTTTGAGGCAAGCAATACTCACAAGAGAAACCACATTTTCTGAAAAGCTTAATAGCCCTCCCCAGAGAGGAACACCACCCTTTACTGGGAATGGGGGAAATTTTATGCATGTGGGTGAGGATGTTATGGTTGAGGGCTTCTTGCAGATAGTGTCAGAATTAAGGTTATCAGTGAAGCAATTCTGCAAGACCCTTGTATTCCAGATTGAAGAAACTAATCATTCTTTGATGGACAACTTGAACTTGCTTCTCCAGCCATATAAGCTCTCCTTGATACTCAAAGGCAGTTCTATACCATTTTGAAGCCTTCATAAACCAGTCCTTCTACCAAGACTTTGAGAGCAGTGTGTTCCAAAAGAATGGCTGCACAAAATTCGTAGACCCTCGGCAAGATCGCCAAGCACAATTCTCGTCCTTTGTGTCGCGCTTAGGAATTTGAGTTGGAGTGAGGTTCTCAGAAAGGGTACTAAGTATTACAGTTAAGAGTTTAGCAAGTTCTGTGACCAGAAAATGAGTTGCATCATTACTACACTGAATTGGACTAGGCCTTGGCTAGCAACTCCTTCAGGCTTTCTTTGTGACAGCAAAGTGCATATGGTTGCTACATTTGTTGACATTTTCTTTCAACCATCCATTGGGAATTTTAAAGGTGGAAGAGAATAGAAGCTTTGATCTTCAATACATGGAAGATTTGGTTACTGATAGACAGAGGTCACAAGGTCCAAGCCAGGTTAAGATCGTGGTGGTGCCAGGGTTCTATGTTCAGGATAGGATCTTGAGGTGTAGAGTTATTTGCAGGCACAAATCTGCACCATAAATTAAGTTAAATGGAACTTGGAAATTGTTTTAATTTCACTGTCCATTTTATTAAGATTCTCTCTTCTTTTTAAGTTTGTAAAATCCAAATGTATGC
>PYAF01000518.1:436142-452133 GCA_007407185.1 Glycine tomentella | reverse complement strand
CTACTCGCGCCGCACTTCACGCTACCCACTTGGGAGGCCAGACAGCATTGGCATATATGCACATCTGGCGCGGGTCACGCCGCACTTCACGTGGGTCGCGCCGCAGGCCAGAATAGCCTATTTCCACTCTTTCTCAAGCGTTTAAGCCTCCTTTCAAGGGATTCCAAGGCCTAATAATATCTCCTCATTTATAAGCTTAATCCTAAGCTTAACACGTGCTTAATCCAGGCTTAAACATATGTTTAAAAATTCAAGCTATTACATAATGCCTAGAACTTCGTCCGTGTCCAAAGGAGTCAAGAGGAAGTTTATTTAAGAAAATCTTCTTCCTTCATTATTATCTTTACTTTACAAATGGACCAATAGAAAATTTTCAAGCTTCTTGGCCCTCCATGTGGCTAATCTTGAAGCTTCTTAAAGCTTTATCCTTTGATCCTAAATCATACGGCCAAAGCTTGTATTAGGAATTCAATCAACCAATTTTTCCTTCAATTACATATAATAGTTTTTCTTGAATTCTTATTGGTCTGTTTTTCTTTGAATTATTAAAATTACTAATCTAACGTATTTAGAACACTTATCCCTTTCATAATTAAGGGAAAATTCTATAGATCATATCCATACTGGTCTTATAATTTTCTGATGCCTAAGGTAATCTAAATTAAGCTCTTTTCATCCTATCTTCCAAAATTTGTAGAAATTTTATTTTAGGGTTTTCTGCCTCCAACCTTGCTGATACTTGATTATCTAAAAGTATTTTATCCTATATTTAGGTTCCCACAAATTTCTAAGGTCATCTTGGTCAGTTTTGACCTAGGAGCATTTTGGTATTTTCACCCTTCACCCTAGGGGTATAATTGTCATTTCCAAAAATATTCAGGGAAACTCTATAATTGTTACCTTAAGGGTATTCTGATTATTTTTCAAGCATCCCAGAGTGTTTATAGAATTTTCTCCTTAAAGTATCTTGTTAAAATGCCTAGGGGCAATTTGGTTATTTCTGAAATGTCCGGGGGTATTTTCGTCATTTTCCCCCAATCTTTCTGTACTGCCTTGAATCAACGTTTAACCCTAGTAATTGACTGTAATTCCCAAAATTTTGGGGTGTTACAGTTGTTTACAAGTTTTGGGTTTCTAGAACAACGCAAGGTGTGGTCTGCTTTACTTGTTCGATAGGTTGCTAAGACTGTAAGGTTATATTTAGTTTCAATAGTCTACTTATATTTATTTCTCTGAAAAATGTGACTATTTAAAATTTTTAATTTACACCTTTCACTGCTCTGTGTACAATCAATTCAATGAAACATAGGGTATTCTTTTTGCTTTCTATTGCTGTCTCTATTGACTCTGTTAGCTCCTTCTCCAGTGCACCTTTAATTACATTCATAACTTAATTACGCTATTAAAAGTTTATAAATTTGACCACATTATTGAAATTTTAACTTTGTAATCAATTTTATTAAGCATTTGTCTTATAGAAGTTTCGAAAATTTCAAGTGTTTTAAGATTGTCTCACCTTGGGTAGTCTAACATTTTCCAATTAATTATCTATTGTGTCCACCAGTCCAGTATAGTCCCAATTTTTTTATGTCCTTGTAAGGTCTATCATGGATTGTCTCACCTTGGCAGTCCAACATTTTCCAAATTATTTTTTCATTGTCAATTTCTCCCAATTCATCCCATGAATACCTTTTCTAGAATTATTTTTTTTCTTATAACAATGAACTTTATTTCCATTCCTATTAATATTTCATAGCTTCTTTTTGCTGCGGAGGTATAATGACCGAATCTTTCTGTAATGCTTAGTGAAAACTTTGAGCATTTTCTAGCTACTGTATTCATCTGTTTACCTTGTGAATGAATAATTCTAAGACAAGTTCAGTGGCTCAATTGTTGATCCACTGAAAGCTACTGGACACCAAGTGATATTTCAACATGCTTGTGAATAAAATTGAGATGTTTTTAATTATGAAATAACTAAGGAGTTACACTAAAAAAACACACTGGGGATATGGGTGACATGCTATGCATACTATAGAGGTAGAAATCCATGATAGACCTTACAAGGACATAAAAAAAACTGGGACTATACTGGACTGGTGGACACAATAGATAATTAATTGGAAAATGTTGGACTGCCAAGGTGAGACAATCTTAAAACTCTTGGAATTTCGAAACTTCTATAAAACAAATGCTTAATAGAATTGAGTACAAAGTTAAAATTTCAATAATGTGGTAAAATTTATAAACTTCTAATAGCGTAATTAAGTTATGAATGTAATTGAAGGTGTAGTGGAGAAGGAGCTAACAGAGTCAATAGAGACAGCAATAGAAAGCAAAAAGAATACCCTATGTTTCATTGAATTGATTGTACACAGAGATTATACAAGCAGTGAAAAGTGTAAATTAAAAATTTTAAATAGTCACATTTTTCAGAGAAAGAAATATAAGTACACTATTGAAACTAAATATAACCTTACAGTCTTAGCAACCTATCGAACAAGCAGACCAAACCTTGCGTTGTTCCAGAAACCAAAAACTTTTAAACAACAATGGCAATGGCATGAGAGAATGCAAAAGTAGAGAGGGTTCAAGGGTGAGAGAGAATTCTTACCTTCACAGAGAGTGAGAGAGCTTCAAGTAAAGAGGCATTCTTTCCAATGGACACTCATGGACAACTTTGACAGGAATAGCAGATGGAAGGAGGCCAGATAGAAGGGTTTTAGGGTGCGAGAGAGAGGTCGTGAGAAGGCGAGAAAAAGAGAAAGAGAGAGGGAGTATGGAAGACGATGAGAAGGCGTGACAAAGAGAGGTCGTGAGTAAGGAGACTACGGCACAGGTGCGTTTTTTTAATAAAAAGAAGGTTGAAATTATAAAATGAATTAAAACAAAGATGATTATACAAAAACCGTCTTTTAAAGAGGCAAAAACTACGATGGTCTTTGTATAACCGTCTTCTTTATGACCTTTCTATGACGGTTTCTGATAAGTCGTCCTTGTAAACATCCATTTAATTGCAAAATTGCCACCGCGTGACATATGAAGACAGTTATGAAACAACCATCGTAGATTCTGTGTCGTAAAAAGGCCTATTTGTAATAGTGTTGGTTCATTTCTGTTTGGCGATTTTTTATTTTTTTATTTTATTATCATAATTTAAAACCTATCAACTAAACTTACATAATTATTATGTTATATTATTTTTAAAATCAATTTTATTTTTTTATTAATTTTTTTGACACATTTTAGTTAAAAACTATTATTTTCTCTTTTATTTTGCATTAATATAAAATGATATTACCAACTATTTTTTAATATATAGTAATTTATGTTTCACTTGATATTTAATGCTTTTTTTTTTAACAATATTAGTACATTCTTTTTTAACATATGAAAATACAATATGTATCTTGGTTATAAATGAAAGGAAAAATTATTATTAATTATCACAATAAAAATTAATATAATTATAATATGCGATTTATTCGGTTTAGTTCGATTTTTTATAATAAAATTCAAAAACTGAACCAAACCAAAAAATAAATGAGATTTTTTAGATTTTTGGATTTTGCGGTTTTTAATTGTTTGATCTATTTGACAGTTTTGAACGATTTGCTTCAATTTCGAACACCACTAATTATTTTTATTCAACTGCTTTTTGTTCTCAATTTTTTTTTATATAAATAACATACATCTTTCACATGAGGTAATCTTATACTAGAATAAATGTCAATAAAGTAAGACCATTATAAATTAACCTTGCAAGTATTCAATACAGTTGAAAACTCAAGCTACTTGTTACATAGGACAATTATGTGGTCCAGATAGTCGCAACAATTATGTTGGTTCTCGTCAATTTTAAACTGAATCAACTAAATCAAAATGCAAACCTTATAAAACTTTGTTATGATATGAAGATATAAAATTAGTTGGATAATTAAGAAAAAAATGAAAAAAAAAATTATGGGTTTTATCTCTTATGCTAAAAAAAACTATCAAACAAACAATTTTAACATTTATGATAAAACATAAAATAAAATAGTTATACTCTTATTCTATTTTCAAGTAAAATATCTTAGTAAATTTTTTATAGTTAATGAAAGTAACCACTGAAATCAATAAACAAAGCTACAAATCAATGTCTAAATCTTCTCTTCATCCCTTTATGATTCCTATGAAATTTACATGCATGGAATGAATAATTTTTTAGATTGATAGTAACACCGTTTGGAACTTTTATATCTCTCGACGGTGGTACTATCTAGTAAGATCATAATAGGCGTGGCTAGAGTGTTATTATTAACGTGTCAGCCTCAAATGCTTTCTCACGTGATAAAGGTGAAAATAAATGGTCAAATATTTTCTATTAGGGAAAATGAAGAATTTTTTTCTTTTTGGTTGCATGAGAAAAAAAATAAGGAAAGATTAACACAATTGAAGATTTTTCAGGAGATTTAATTTGTATTACGGGAGATTTTAATGCAGTTAGAGAAAGAAAAAAAAAAAAAAAAAGAAATAAGGGGAGGGGATCAACGATGAATAAGTTTTCTCTCCTAAGAGAGTTCTTTAATTTTCTTGTGAGGGTTTTCCGGTGAGCTTTTGAGCCTAGTTTTTTTTAGATCTTTCCTTTTTCTGCTGAGTTTTTCCAACTGTTACTCTTTCCATGAGTGACCCAACTATGGAAGGGTTAAGCTTAGATGATGATGCTGACACAAATATATTCCCAGCCTACTATTGAGGAGGCAGTTGATTTCTCTTTGAGCTTAGTAGGATGATTTCTGACCAATAAGAACATTTGAGTTCCTATCATGAAGGGACAACTTGCTAATGTATGAAGGCCACATGAGAGAGTCACAATCACATAACTGAAGCCTGCTATTTTCCTATTCGATTTCTACCATAATCGTGATTACTTGTGGGTGCTGAATGGAGGCTCATGGAATTTTGATAAACATCTATTTATTCTGGGCACAGTGAAGGAAGGAGAAGACCCTGCTCTTGTTCCACTCTTTTTTGTTCCATTTTGGATCCAAATCCATAACCAACCTGTTGGTTTCATTTTTGCACACGTGGGAGAGAGCCTTGGAAATTTCATTGGGACGATGAAAAAACGCTAATTATCTACGATCCTTCATGCGGATTCAAGTCTTGATTGATATCCATAAGCACTTAGAGAGTCCAAGAGAATTAAAAAACCAGGAGGAGATGCTAGAGAGGTTAAATTCAAGTATGAAAGACTTGCGCCTTATTGTTATCTTTGTGGGGTTTACTTGGACACGTTGATGATTTTTCCCCTAAGATGTTAACTATGCAATTTGACAATGGTTTACATGGATGGGGACCTGACTTGCGAGCTGAACAGCGACCTCAAGGTCGTGGTGGTGGCTCCAAATGGCTCCATGAAGGCGGAGCAACCAGCCAATGGCAGACTCTAACAAATTCCGGCAGTGATCATCATGGTATTAATTACAAAGATTCAAACGTAATTAATATCAATGATGATGGAATTAAAAAAATGTTCATAATTTATGGTTGAGGTTTTTAAGAAATCAAAGGAGGCAATTCCCAAATTCAAGGCTCATCAAGGTGCTAAAACGGAATAATGGCGACATGAATGTTGAGACAACTAATGAATGCAAATTAGTGGCGGGGGATAAAAAATGGCGCATCATGTCTCTTGGAAACATGAACGTCCATATCATTGCAACTCAACCTAGCCTTCCACAAAAGCCAACCTTTTCTTCTCCAAATCCTAATCCACATAAGCCAACCTTTTCTTCTCAAAATCCTAATCCTTCCTCAAGACCTAATTTTGAATGTCCTTTTTATTGGTAGGACTTGGTGACCAGGCCCTCTGGGGACAATGAGTTTACCTAGCTGGAACTATCGGGGTCTGGGCAGCCCGAGTGCAATTCCAACCCTTAGGAACCTTGTCCAAACATACCGTGTGGATGTTATCTTTCTCTGTGAAACCCTAGTCTCCTCTCACCGTATTGAACAATTTTTTTTCCCAATTAAGCTTTGATTCTTCCTTTGTTGTTGACCCTATTGGTAGGGGATGAGGCCTTGCCTTATTCTAGTGGAAGCCTTTCCACGATCAACTTCTGAATTTCTCATCTCACTTTATCAATTTTATATTCACCATGACTTCTATGACTAGAGGCTAACTGGCTTTTATGGCTACCCTGAGAGGGATAAAAGAAAATCTCTTGGGACTTGCTTCGCTCCTTATTTGCTAACACTTCCCATCCTTTGTTCATATTTAGAGACTTCAATGATTTGCTAACCAATGATGATAAATTGGTCCAATAAATCACCCCACTTGGCTAATTCGTGGTTTTAGTGAGGCAATGAGTGATAGTAACCTGCACTACCTTCCAATGGATGGCGATCAGTACACTTGGGCAAGACTTAGAGGAAAGTATGATGATGTCAAAGAGAAGTTAGATAGAGGCCTTGCCACAATTGACTGTTGGATTTATTTCCAAAATGAAAACTCTCAAATGGCTTAGCATCAAGATCAGATCCCTCTCACATGTTGCTTCAATTAGATGCTTAGAAGAGGTCTTTCACAAAAAAGAAGTTCATGTGTGAAAACTATTGGTTGATGGAACATGACTTGGATGATGTTGTTCATTTCAGGTGGAACAAATTCTTTAATGATGACATTATGTCAAAGATTAATAGTTGCATTGAAGAAATGGATAAATGGGGCCGCCACTTGACGAGACAATATTGTGATAAAATTGATTCTTGTATGTAGGAACTTGAGGCCATTCGCCATTCCCATTATGCAAATGATGTTGTTCGTTTTTTATGAAATTCGAAAACAACTAAAATGTTGATAGCTCAAGAAGAATCATATTGGCATCAAAAGGCAAAGATGTTGATGGGGACGCCAATTCTAAATTTTTCCACACAACAACAACAACAACAAGGAAAGCCTCTAACAACATCTCATCTCTCACTCGTGAAAGATGACGTCTTGGTCCATGCTTAAAAAGATATGTCTGATGCAGCCAATTCTTATTTTAATGATTTGTTCAAAAGTCAGAACAACTGTAATAAGTTTTCTTCCATCATCAATAATATTCCACTTTGCATTTCCTCTTATGACAATAAATCACTTTTAGCACCTTTTACAATGGAAGAATTTCGTTTGGCCCTTCTTGACATAAATTTTGAAAAAACCCCTAGCCTTGATGGTCTAAACCCAACTTTCTATAATTTTTTTTGGCATTTATGTGGTCCTGAAATTTTCCACTTAGTTATTCTTTGGCTTGAAAGTGACAGCTTTCCTCGAGTTAAACTCCACATCCATTGTTCTTATACCCAAAATAAAAAACCCCACACACATGAAAGACTTTCGGCCTATATCTCATTGTAATATTCTCTATAAAATTATATCAAAATCCTTAGCCAACCATCTCAAAAAAGTCATCCCTCAATGTATTTCACCTGAGCAGTCAACCTTTGTAGAAGATCAGTCCATCCTTGATAATGTTCTTTTGGCCTTTGAGATTATTCATCACATGAGATGTAAGTAGAAAGGAAAAACTAGAGAGGTGGCTTTGAAAATTGATATTAGCAAAGCTTTTGACAAAGTAGACTGGGACTATCTCCTCAGTGTTATGAAAAAAGTGGGCTTTAGTGAAAAATAGCTAGGATGGATTCATCTTTGTCTCAAAACTGTTTAATATAGCATTGTCCTAAATGGTGACTCAGTCGGGAAAATTTCACCTGGGAAAGGGTTAAGGCAGGGTGACCCACCGTCCCTTACCTTTTCATTTTATATACTAAGGGTCTTTCAGCACTTCTAAAATATCATAAGAGGAGATGAGATATTCATGGTGTGTAGAGATGCACCAATCCTCTCACACCTTTTATTTGCTCATGATAGTTTTCTTTTTTGTTGGGCTGATGAGCAAGAAACTTCTATTCTGGATACCTATGGGTAGGCTTCTAGACAAATGATTAACTTCCAAAAACCAGAAATTTTCTTTAGCTCCAACACTTCTCCCAATATGAGGCACAACATATCATCCTCCCTTGGAGTTACAACTTATATTGGATTAGGAAAATACTTGGAGTTGCCATCTATCATATGAAGGCGAAAAAAAATCTATCTTTCGCTTTCTCAAAGACAGACTCTAGAACCACATCAACCACTAGTCTACAAAATTTCTCTCAAAGGTAGACAAGGAAATCCTCATAAAGTCAATTGTTCAATCCATTCCAACTTATTGTATGAGTGTCTTTCTGTTGCCTTCTACTCTTTAGGATGATTTAGAAAAAAAATGACGAATTCTTTCTAGTGAGGTAGTAAAAATAATTCTAGAAAAGGTATTCCTGGGATGAATTGACAATGAAAAAATAATTTGGAAGGATGGGCTTTAGGCATTTGCATGCTTTTAATCTTGCCATGCTAGGGAAGCAAGGTTGGAGATTCATGATCAACGACGATAATATAGTTTCTAAGATTTTCAAAGATAAATGTTTTCCATTAAGGAATTTTTGGGATGCTCCTCTTGGACACAATCCAAATTTTGTTTGGCATAGTATTCATGCTTGAAGAGTAGTGGTAAAGCAAGGAATAATGTGGAGGATTGATAATGACTTATCTGTAAACATATGGAACAAACCTTGGTTACAATCTCATTAACACCCTTATATCATCACATCTTCTCTTGTTCCTAGTATTAAAAATTTTCTGGTAGGAGACCTTGTTGACCATGAAAAATTGGACTGGAGAAACGACCTTTTTGACTCATTATTTGGTGAAGAGCATTCAACCAAAATTCAACATATTCCTGTTTTCAACACTCATGGAGAGGACATGCTTATTTGGAGGTATAGAAATAAAGGAATTTACAATGTTAAAAGTGATTATTCCACCATTATGAATATCATGCTTGATAATGGTCATCTAAAAGTTGTTGGTAATTGGATGGTTGTTTAGAATCTTAATTCTCCTCCTAAGATCAAAGATTTTCTTTGGAGACTTCTAAGAGGCTACATTCCAACAAGGAAAAAATTAAACTCCAAAGGTATTCTTTGCTCCCCTTATTTCCTAGATTGCTTGAACTTTGTTGCGGATGATTGACAGATTTTTGTTGATTGTAAAAAAGCAAAGTGGTTTTGGCACAAAGCTGGAATATGGAATCATATTGAAAAAAAATCATGAAGTGGACAACATTCAAGCATTGATCTTTAGCTCTGTCCTTCATCTGCAAAGTGATCTTAAATGCAAATTTTGTAACATCCCAATTTTCCATGTGTGTGGTAGAGTGTTATTGCTTTGTTGTGTGATTGGTAGTGTGTTTAGACTATTGAAATGGTATAAAATTAGATATTACCATAGGATACCTTAGCATGGTTAAGCTATTAAGTTTTTAAGCTAAAGCCTACAAAGAATAAGAATATTTCAAAGAAAATTCTTTGGTCAAATAATGGTTAACTCATTAATGACCTAGATGTAAATAATTAAATTTTGGTCTAGAAATAGAAATTAGAATCTTTAAAGAAGAAATTGGTAATTAATGTAAGGTTATAATTTAAGTGGAGATAATTAAGGTTGATTAATGGTGATCTAGATATCATGGAATTAGAAAAGGAGTAATAAAGTCGTAAAAGTTTAAAGTGGAGGGTATTTTCATAAATGACTATACAATTAGTTTAAAAACAAAATTTTAGTTTAATTAGTTGGTGACTAATTAAAGTGTATAACTATATCATGTAGAATGATTAAAATAAGTTAGAGTTGTAACACCGTGAAAAATTACAACTCTGACTAACAGAGAAAACTCTTTGTTATGTTATTTATGCATGTATGAATTTAATTTCAGTAGTTATATGTTTTTAATTATAGAATTTCATGCCATGTATACACACACACACACATGTGTGATTGGTTTAGTAACTTGGCAGAGAAATAGAAACCGTTTGAGCTAAATTTCCATCTATGCAAGAATTGCACTATGCATGGAGTCATAGTGTAATTTGTCTCTGTGTGAGTAGACTCTATGCAAAGTTCACTTTGAGTACACATATCCCAAGGAAATTTAGAACACTAATCTAGGAAGTTAGCACAGTAATCTAAAATATTATGATAACATTTACCAATTTTAGCAAAAAAAGTTTTTACCATTTTTGCTTAAATCTACTTTAATCATTTCTGATTACAAATTCAAAAAGGCAAAATACCCATATATGGCAAAATTTGGCACGTCCACCATGGCTATCAAATGGTCATTCATGTTGTCAATTTGATCTTATCAACATTAACCCTAACCATGTTTCGTTTGGACGAAGCCTTAAAGCCTTATCTTTTCACTTCTCCAAAAAAATCAAACTTGGAACCTTCATTCTTCATTGTTATGCACGAGTTGTTCAAGAGAGGGAGAGGAATCCATTTTTTTCTTCTTCTTCCAAGCTTTATACAAGTATTCTCAAGGCTTCTTTGCTCAAAGCTTTGGTAAGAGGCTCTTAATCTTCATTCTCTTCTTGTTTCCTCACCATTTTCATGCAAAACTCTCATTCTTGGTTCCAAATTTCTTTTTTCATCCTTTGAAGCTTGGGAACATCCAAAGCTGAGTTCATGGTTCATCTGAGCATTTTTGTGAAAGCTCCATCAAGATAAGGCGGTTTTTTTCCACTTTTTCAACCTTGATCTTGTTATCTTTGGAAGCTAGACTTCATTGCATGTTGTGTTGATCTTCAAAATTTCATAGCTGCTGCCTTGGATGGAACCGTGTGTTATGTTGTTTTTTTTGAATTTTTAAGGTTAAAAATGAGTTCTTTGTGTGTTAAAACTTAGGGTTAACCTTAAATTTCACTTAAATCAGAGTTTTTCTAGCAAAAGTTATGAACAAAACTAGTTTTAGGATATTTTGTAGGATTAAATATGTCATGAAATTAAAATGGTGCTTATGGCTGCATTGAATATTTTTCTTAAAGATTTGACTTCAAAAAATGAGTTTGTTAGGCATGAAAATATAGGGTAGCATACAAAATTCATGAAAAATCGATTTTCGAAACACTTAAAAATTCGAAAACAAGTTTAAGAGTGAAACTTTGTGAAATAGGGCAGCAACATGATATTGGACATTAGATAACTTAATTTTGTAATTCTAAGACTAAAAATGGATTTAGAATGAAGAAAATCTCAGGAAAAGTGTCAGGGACCCCTAAGAACTACCTCAGGATCCACTATGAACTTATAATCTAAGACCAAAAAAATTTACTAAACCCTTGAGAACTAACTTGTACTAATTCTCTAATTTGTAATTTGATGTTGTATGTAATATAATGTTTGTGGATTGTATGATCAATGCTGAAATTAATTGCAGTTGTTCTCTAATGGTTATTGTTATACGTTAAAAATTTTATGGATATCATTAATGTGATTGTTGAGATATAATGTGAATGTCATGTTCAATGCTGAGATTGATTGTATGCATGTTTGATGACTATTATTATGGTTTAAGTGAATATATTGCCTGCTAGTGTAAGTGATAAAATATGAATGGACAATGGTATTTTATTATTGCTTATGAATGCCTAAGACCGAGAGAGTTTGAACGCTGACACTTGTATATGTGGTGTGTGATTTATATTTATGCAATATATTGATATTCACCTGTACGCACTTTAGTTTGAGGCCATGGGTGTCGACCCTCGGTAAATTGCTTGTTATAAATGTTGGGATGTTGTAAATATAGTTGTTATGCTACCAAATTTTTGATAAATTTGTGTGAAAAGTGTTTTCTATAACTTGAGATGCATTGGATGGGCGTGAAGTGATTGATATTATCCCTCCAGGACCAGAACTTCTTGTTTCAGAAGGTGAATCTATCAAACTTGATCAGCCATTAACAAGTAATCCAAATGTGGGTGGATTTGGTCAGGGGGATGCGGAAATAGTACTTCAAGATCCATTACGTGTCCAAGGTCTCTTGTTCTGAGTAGTACATATGCTTAAGCCTTGTTTCTCTTTGTGTGTGTAAATGTTTGTTATGGGTGATGTATGTGGCATGAGGGTTACACACACAATGAGGCAGAAAGATGTAAGAAGATTAAAGGAAGAGTAAGGAACTGTTATTTCTGTCCCATCTGTGAGATGATGTGTTTTGTTATTAGGTTTCATCTGTGAGATGATATTGAAAACAATGATGAACACACACAATTAACCAAGAGGGGGTGAATGGGTTAAAACAAGAATTTTTAATAACTAGTAGCGGAGTAAAGATCTTATCACAAGTTTGCCCTTATTAAAACAGAAACTTTCAATCAATCAAGATTCACCCCACACTTCAAGCAATTGCAAAAAATATTTTAGTTGATCTTGAAAGAGATTAACCACAAGATAAGCAAATTAGATAGCAAGAATTAGAATCAAGAGAGCACTTTATACTGGTTCACCCCTCAAAAGATACATTCAGTGTCTTCTAACCAAACCTGATTAGAGTTCTACTAAATCAAAATATGTTCTTTACAAGCTTTACAAGTGATTACCTTTATCAAACCTAGATAAAGAAATTGAAATCTAAAACCCAATTAAACTTCTAATCACAAAGAACCAGAGAACACTACCATGTTCTTTCCTCTAGAAAACACTACTCCAGAAAAAACTCTAAAGAAACTGTTTGATATTAGTACTTCCAAGAATTAAAAGAAACAAGTCAATTCATAGTAAGAGTTCAAGAGAGATACAACCTTATGATCCTCAGAGGTTGAATGAATGAATTTTACCAAGCAAATTTAGATTGAATGAATGATAATGTTGAAAAATAGCTTTCTTGAAAAACTCTTCAAGAATCTTGTTCAAAACACTATGATCAATGAAGCATTAGTTTTTGGGTTTTTAAACAAGATGTATGAGACTCAAAAAATATTTTTCTCAGGCTTTGAAAGCTTTGGGAGTACTGAGTAATTCGTAAAACCAATTTCTCTTGATTGGTGCAAATGTTCAGACCCAATAGCTTTTTATAGAAAATAGATTTAACTGCATGTAATCGATTAAAACATTACATAATCGATTATTTTAACCAAAGTAATTGATTAATATACAAAATAATCGATTAAAGTGTTCTTAGCATAATCTGGAAAAGATTTATGAATAATGTAATCGATTAAAACGATCTATAATTGATTAAGGCAGTCAATCTCAAAATTGAAATAAGTCTGTGTAATCGATTACGATTGAGTGGTAATCGATTAAGGTAGTCAGGCATGTTTTGTGTTTTTGTGTTGTGTAATCGATTACGATTTGATTGTAATCGATTAAAGTGTTCTTCATGGCTTTGTAATAGATTACACACGCTGGTAATCGATTAAGGCAGTGCACAAATGCATTTTCCAAAACTTGAACCAATTTCTTTCTAAATGTAAACATGTAACCTTTTATGCTTTTCTTAAATCATGTATGCATGTTTATGCAAATGCAAGAATCACAAGATAAGCCTCTTGAACAACTTAACAAATTACAAATGCCTTCAATTGAATGGCATGTAAAAAGCCAAAATTCTTTAAGCAAAGTGCTTCATCCTTGATTTGATATGAGATGGTGAGATATATGATTATGGTCCATCTTTGAGATGATGAGGTATGTGTTTATGTTCAATTTGTGAGATGGTGAGGTTTATGTTGAGAAATCGATGATTTACAGGGTATACTAGGTATAGTGGGCAGAGAGGTTCGAAAAACCTAGGGGAATTAGTGAGTGGTGACTACCCGACATTTGGTGCACTCATTTGGTCTGAGGAACTTATAGGCCTTTCTTTACTCCTGACGAGATCCGAGATTATACTTTTTGGAGTTGGGAGCTTCGGGATCGGTATACGTTGTACTCGTATGTAGCGATCACTCTCAACTGTCCTCCATGTGATTATTTAAGACCACCAATACCTGGGAGGTTTGGTGGCATTATTGAACCTTGTTATGTGGCGAGTCTGACAATCAGTTGTGTCTAGTGTGATTATAAAGATGTCAAGTGTAGTATTTGACTATGTCAAGAGTGATAGTCAGTGATGTAAAGTGCTATAGTCATTTATGTCAAGTGTGATAGTTATGCGCTTTAGGGCATCGAGAGTACTATTTGCCTAGAAAAACCATATGCCATGGTTATGTAAGTTGTATGCTTTGTGTGTTGTTTGTGGCGTTTGAGGAGCAAAGGACTCACCCCTACAACTAACAACTTTCAGGTATTGATGTCAAAAGAGACCATAATGATCTCATGCATGTGAAGATAGAGGAGTACAAATAGTTGTTGTGAAAGTTAGAGCCTTCATCAAAGGAGGATGAGGATGATCCTTCCAAGGATCCGTCTTAGATACAGTTTGGTATCTTGGATTGGGTAGATGTCTCCTCTGAGACCTAGGTTTTCTTTTAGATGTATCTGTTTTAGAGTTGGGTGTACCTAGGTTCAGATAGTCATATTTATTATAGATTTACATGCTACACTTACTTTCAGACATTAATGGGTTGTAACTACATTTATTTTCCTGTTACATAGTACTATGATACTTTTTATTATTATGTAAGAAGACCATGTTATTTCACTCTTGTATTTAATTATTCTGCTACAAGGTTCATATCTTTCCGAAGGTCGCGATTATTATAAGTCTGTTACAATTTTTTTAATTGTATTGACTTTGAAGAAATGATGTTAATGTGCTTTTATACGTTTTAGTGGAATTTATTTACATGATTTTTACAATGAAGTTTATTTGCATATGTTTTCAAAAAAATAAATATTACTCAAGTTTTGAAGAAGGTATTAACATATTGACATGTATTTCAAGAATAAAAATAATTAACAAGAGTTTTCCAAACAATGTTTTGAATTAGAATCTAAGGTATTACAATTTTTTTTATGATTTTATGATCAATTTAGAAAAATAGGAATGAAAAGGTTTGAAATGATCTTGACATCCCTCTGGCAACATGCATCTCAATGACTAACCAATTCTACTCAAAATGGTTACACACTAGAAGCATCCACAACAACTCTTCCCCAGCCCCCACCAAGCTCCTGTTCAGCGAACCACTTGGGAACCTCCACCAACGAGTTTTCTCACATGCAACTTAGACACAACCTTATTTGATGATATTCAAGATTTTGGTGCATGCTTTTGTATTTGAGGAGAAGATGTAATCTTCATTAAAGCAAGAACTTTTATCTTCAATGGCAGTCCAACACCAACTCAAGTAGAAGGGTGAGCCTTGCTCCTAGCAATCCAATGTACAATTGATCTTGAGTTCCACAATGTCATTTTTAAATAAGATAGCAAAATTTTGGATGATTCTTGCAATAAGTCTCTTGTGGGCAACACTGAACTTCTTCTAATATTAGCTAAATGTAGAGTTTTTCTTTCAAATATTACCAACTCTAGGGTAAGTTTAAAGGGAGACAAGCAACATGTTACCCATACTTTGGCAAAGGCATCAATATTTTATGCTTGTAACCATACCTTTGATATTGTTCCCATTTGTATTCAATCCTTGTTTATTAATCAAAGGCAGAGACAAGTTCATATTAAAGGGAAAGTTCAAAGAATCAAATGATGAATGTTTTGGAAACAAATGAAAGAAAATTGAAGAGTTTGTTTAAATTATTATTAAAGAAGCACTCCTTCTAGTCCTTAATATAAGATACTTTGGTTATAATCACATAGACCACTAAAAAAAAATACTTGAGTTGATTTTATTGATTTTTTTTATTAAAAATGTTACTAATGTACCAAATTTACCCTTATCAATAATCATTAACTTGTTATAGACGATGTAAAACATTAATGTAACGCCCCAATCTACTAATCAGGGTCATTACTGTAACACCCCGTGTGCACCCGGTGTGTCATCCTTAATAATATCATGAGCGCGCTATCAGCGTTATCTGAACGCATGGCGGAAGCTATAGAATCGTTTTTCTCGATATCAATATGCATGAAATATAAAACACATACATAAAACATTAACATAAGCCCCTATT
>PYAF01000518.1:418046-436042 GCA_007407185.1 Glycine tomentella | reverse complement strand
GTGGCAACTCAAGTGACTCGCGTGGATACATATGGCGCGACTCGCGCGGCATCCCAAGTGGGTCACGCCACATGGCAGAAAATGCCTATTTCTCCCTGTTTCCAAGCCTTTCCTCTGGATATACTTAAGCACAATGATTATCCTTAATCATTGGCTTAATCCAGGCTTAATTACATGCTTAGAAATACCAGGCATTACAATTAAAGTGTATAATATTATACACCACAATCAATAAAACAGAAAAAAATATTTAAAGTATTTAATATGGACTACTAGTGAAAAAATTAATTAAATGCTTCATAAAGATGATAAAATGCATTATAAAAAGGACCATATATATATATATATATTAAGGTCTAGAAGAGTAAATGGTAAAGTGGAAGTAGAGGAGTTAAGGAAGGATGAAATCATTAAAATAAAATAAACAATTGGGGAGCTTAGGATCATAATAAAGGGAAAAAGTAATTTATTGAGACAAAAAGGTAGGTTTAAATGGGTCAATGAAGGAGATGCAAATTCACCGTTCTTCCTTAAATGTATAAAAGTAAAAAAAGAAATCTTTGTTAGAAGTTGATGGAGTTTGGACTGAGAAGCCTTAAGAAGTTAAGGAAGGAGTGAGAGCATATTTTCTTCAGGTTCTTGTGGAGATTGGAGAAGGATAATTAAAAATGCATAGATCAATTTATGAGGAAAGCAATTAAGTATCTAAATTTGAAATCAATTTATGGACAACTCATGCAACATTTGAATTCAACCTCCAACTACTAGCTTATGATCAAGTCTATAAATTAATCAAATTCAAAGAAGCAATTCCCAAGGAAGATTTCCAAAGTAGATAGTAGAGGTTAGTTGATAAACACCCTATCTAAAGGGACTTCCTTAGTTGAAAACACTCTAGGTGGATCCAGTAGTGCCAAATTTGAAAGAGTGTTTGTTTACCCGTCCTTTGGTGTGGGGACCATAGCAGGTAGCTGTGTGTATCTAGTAATAGGTGCTACTCAAGAGAGCTTAGAAAAGTAGTTAGGTGACTATTGCTTTTGAAGTTTTGAGCAACACGTGTTGTTGTGTATGTCCAGTAGCAGGTGCTCCTGAAGAGAACTTAGAAGAACAATCAGGTGACTTTGTCTTCTTAGGTTTTGAGGAAACACATCAGGTTGTTGTGTGTGTCTAGTAGCAGGTGCTACTAAGGGTGAAGCCTAGAGAGACTTTTTGAAAGAATACTTAGGTATGAGCCCGTAGTGTAAGACCTTGAATTTTAAGCCTTGTGATTAAGAAATGTAATCATGCTTTAGTCTTTTCCCAAAAAGGGAACATCTAGCAGAAAACCCTGTGAGGGTTGTGGCGCTGATGGCGCCAGGGCTGGCGCTGAGGGCTCCAATGCACTGGAATCCCACGCCCAGGGCGCCAGGTTCACGCTGAGAGCGCCATGGTTCTGGAAAGTGGCGCCTGGGGCGCCAGATTCGCGCTGGGAGCGCGAGAGTCGCTGGAAGTTCCCGCTTGGGGCGCCAAGTTTCCAGCTGGCGCTAATGGCGCCAGAGGTTCTGGAAGTTGGCGCTGGGGGCGTGAAGGTGGCGCTGGGAGCGCCAGAGGTCGGGCAGGTCCATTATAAAAAGGGAAAAACGCGAAAAAGGAGAGAGAAAAGGCTTCTTCTTCCTTCTCCAGCCCTAACCTCCATTAGAGACTAGCCCAAGCTTACTAGGGCCCTATTTCTTGCTTTAAATACTTTCCTTTAGCCTTTGATTGTGAGAAAAAAACTTTGGAAGCATGAATCATTCAATTATTCTCTTGAAAGACCCCGTTTGAGTGAGTTTTGGAATCTCCAGAGAAAAGCTCAGAGAACTGGAGAGTGGCTGAGACCCACTGCGTGGAAAGGACACCAGAGCTCAAGGAGGTTGTCCTTGGGTCTTCTTTGTCACCTTTGAGGTAAGAAACTCAAGTTTCTCCGCTTGATTTTGATTTTGGGGGTTCTCATGAATAGTGACCCATATGAGCTGGGGCTAGAATTAGCCCAGGGTCCTGTAGAGAATTGTGTTCAAGGGGTTGTTTTGATGAAGTTAGAGCCTTCAGAAATCATTATTGATGAAGTTTGATTTTGGCTCTGAGTTTATGTATGAGTAGAGAAAAGACTGGTTATTTGGCTATTATGAACCTTAGAGTTGTTGATAAAGTTGCTCATAGGATAGTATAGATGTTGTTTATGAGCTGAATTGATTATAATGAGAAGCTTGAAGTTGATATGGCTAAAGTAAGGATATGCTTTGTGTTAGCTTGAACAGAGTCTTAGGAGAGGCTCTGGAGCCTTGAGTAGGCTGAGAGGGATCCTGTTGAGGGTCTGAGAATCACTTGTGAAGTGATTAGTTATGTGTTACGTGGAAAGGGTTATACTTTCCTTTCGTTTTAACGGCTTAGGACCGTTATTGATACGTTATGTATTTACTCTTATGTAGGACGTGAGCTTGATAGTTCGGGTGGTGGTGACCACGAGACCAGGGGAGTCGGTGTTTTGCCTAGAGCAGGTAAGCTCTTGGTTCTTGTGTGTATGTCCTTACTGTGTTCCACCATGCTCCAGAAGGAGTGATGGTTCTGATATGAGCAAATACATGTATATGGAAATTGTATATTGTGTGATTGATTGTTGAATTGATGTATATGGGAATGAGATGCTTGAAATGTGATTTGAACCCTGTGATGGGGGAATGATGGGTGTTGATTTGAGGTGCGTGGAATGGAATGTGAAATTATGAGATGCATGATGGACTATTAGAATTGAATGTGAATTCTGTGAATGAATTGAATCCTATGGTAGTAGGATAGATGACATGAGATTGAGTAAGACCTATTGTGAGATATTCCTGTGATATAGATGTAGCCTTCCGAATGGAGATGTTCCTATATACACAGATGTAGCCTCCTCAGGCAATTGTGTTGAGATAGATTATGAGATGTTCCTGTTATATAGATGTAGCCTCCTAAAGTGGAGATGTTCCTATATATACAGATGTAGCCTCATATAGATTGTTGAGATCCTGGCATGAGATGTTCCTAGTATATAGATGTAGTCTCCTAAGTGGAGATGTTCCTATATACCTAGATGTAGCCTCTGCAGGTTGGTGATTTATGCTATGAACGGTTGTAGGCCGTGCTTGGGGCACCTGATTATTGACAGGTTGATGTGAATTGAGATTTCTGGCTGCTTGATGTTTGTCTGAATGATGTTCTGGTATTGAATCTGAGAATGATTGTTTTAGATATACTATTTCTATGTATATGTCTGGAAGTGAACCAGGGGAAGGAAATACCTTCAAGGGCCCTGAGTTTACTGGGATTTTATATCTCACCCCTTTTGTGGGACTTATATTCTTGCAGGTGATTCCTCAGGAGGAGCAGATAGATCCTAAGGCAAGAAGCCTATGCAGGGATAGCTGTTATTTGTAAACCTTAGGCCTAGATGACATGAGCTTGTGGCTCTGATCTTTTGTGTACTGCCTTTGGTTTTATTTTGTACCCTGAGGGGAGGTGTATGTACAGTTTTGTACTTAAACATAGACTTTATGTATATTCACCATATTATAGTGTAAATGGCTATGTTAGTGACATTTGATAACGTCACTCTTGTGTTATGCTTCCAAACTGCTTAAACTCTGATGATTATAGTTAATGATAGTGATTAAGGCAGGTTAATGACCCTGGTGTTTTACGGGGCGTTACACGTAGAGGCTTTAGAAAAGAAAGAAAATGATAGTTATAAGAGTTTGTGGAGGCTTCAAAAAAGAAACAATACCACGATGATTGGTCTTAGTGGAAAGCCTATAGGTGTAGGTACTTGACATAGCCCGTATTGGGTGAAGCAATATAATTCTTTTATGTGTTGTTTCCTTTGAACTACCTCTTGTCTTTTAATTGTTGTTGTATGCTTAAAATTTTTTTTACAAAATCCTATTTTGAAAAGGTTAAACTTAATATTTGATCAAGGAGTTTTTATAAAACTACTTTATTATTCAAAAGCAACTCCTACTTTGAGCTATCTAGGAGAAATCAAAATTTGTAATCAACAAATTGTATCCTTTGGGATTAGGTTCTGAAGCAGTAACCAAAAGGTTAGTTGGTGATTTTTCATTGAGAATATTAATCTATCCAAGTACTTTTAAGAAAATATGTTATTCTTGGTAGACTTCTGATTTATCTAATCAAGAAGTTTAAGAAGGAAATCAGAAGCTAGTATGCTTATGCAAAAATTAGCCATATCAATGAAGGATCACTTTTTAACACCCTTCTAGTGACCGATCAATTCACTTCAAAAACTTCTCAAGTTTTCCCCAGTAAACTCAAAATAGAAGAGAAAGTTTTCCGAAAAAACTTAGAAAGCAACAACTTTAGGGTATACTTCTTGTATTTTTTAAGTAAAAGGTCTTTAAAAAATTATGACAAGTTTTATTAAGGTTATTCTATGTTCCTAGTTTAAGATAGAAAAAATTCATGTTATGAAAAAGTCAATCACAAAAATTCAAGCATCTCCATTGGTTCATTTTAAACATCAAGTTTACATAGGTTTAGAAAAGGTAAACTTTGCTAAGGAAATACTTTTGTATTTTTTTGAAAATTTTATATGTTGTAGGAAACATTCATTTAAAGATATAGACACAAATTTCATGAATTTAATACTCCACAAAAAAGGAAATAAATAAAATAGTACAAGTTAGAAAACAAAATAAGGGTTTGTGGTAGGAACCACCAACTAAATGTAAACATGCAACAAGAATCCATCTTTCCAACTCTCCCCATTCCTTGAGCAAGTGAGAGAAGAGAGGAAAGGAAGACAAAGCTTGCTCCAAGGCTTGTTTTTGGAAAAAGAAATCTATCTTTCATGTAAATTAAATGTAGGACAGGATCGGTTAAGGTGGTGTGGTGGTATGTTGTAGAGGAAGTGAGAAAAATGGAAACAAAAGGAATTTACAAGGTGTATGTGAGAAGTGACGGAGAAGATGAAAAAGGAGTTGTTGAATGGTTCCATAAATAGAGAGAAATAGCTTGGTGAGAAAGAAACATGCATCATAAGAATTGCATTACTTAGAATGACATAATCTTGAAACATGTTGATGACGACCAAGAAAGCCCAACAGGTCAAAAAAGTCTTCGGGTAACACCATTAGATCTTCAACAAGGTGGAAATTCTCGTATTCTGTATGTACATGTTCATGCGGCTCGGATGAGTATTCTTGTTTATATCGCTACGGCTATAAACACTTTCTTATTCCTATTAACAAAACATCCCCTTTTTCTTCGCTCTTCCGGAATCGGTACAGAAATGGGTGCTTTTTTTACGTTGTTTACCTTAGTTACTGGGGGGTTTCGGGGAAGACCTATGTGGGGCACCTTTTGGGTGTGGGATGCTCGTTTAACCTCTGTATTCATCTCGTTTCTGATTTACCTGGGTGCACTGCGTTTTCAAAAGCTTCCTGTCGAACCGGCTCCTATTTCAATCCGTGCTGGACTGACCGATATACCAATAATCAAGTCTTCAGCCAACTAGTGGAATACGTTACATCAACCTAGGAGCATTAGCCGATTTGGTACATCAATACATGTTCCTATGCCCATTCCAATCTTGTCTAACTTTGCTAACTTCCCCCTCTCAACCCGTATCTTATTTGTTCTGGAAACACGTCTTCCTATTCTATCTTTTCCCGAATCTCCTTTACTTCCCAGCTCAAACTGAACGCAAACTTATGGTTGACGCCGTAGAGAATATAAAGCCCATATGCGAAGTGGAAAAAGTACCTCTATATTTTGTGTAGACTGCTTTTTGAAAGTGAAATAGAGACTTTCACTAAAGAGTGAGATTGAGGAGGTATTCACATAAGAAAGTGGCAGTAGTGCTTTCTTATATAAGAGAAAGGCTGCTCTTACCTGGGTCTGCCTAAGCACCAATGTGAAGCTTTGGGTAAAAGAGATGCACAAGATAATTGCATGCCAAAAGACTAATAGTGCAATTCCCAATAAAATGGTCTTGACATCTACTTAAGATTCCTACAAAGATACAATGGATTTTATGTGTCTCAAAATAGGACAAGAATAAATAACAAGGCCCTTAGAGTATGTCATATGATCATTAAATATGCACAAGAATATATGAAAATACAAATTTGACAAATATCGAGACATAACACAAGATTATATACTCCCACTAATCCTTTATATACCAAAATAGGATTAGGATTATCATTAGAGTCAACTAGTATTGAAATACTCTAATGATAGTGGGATCATAGCTCTATAAGATATTACTTAATGTGAATCATAACTCATTATTTTATCTCTCAAAGAAGTAAGTATTAGAGAGAAGTAGAGTATTGTAGGATTAATGAGAAAAGTGCTTAGAAACAAGAATATGAAACACAACATACAATCCATTTATCAATTACATAGCTTTACAAAATGATTTCATAGCTAACCATGTGTTAATTCTAATATTGACCCTTAAAAGGATCACGTAAACAACGTAATCATAAATGAGATAAAAAAATCCCCAAATATTTTGGAGTAGAGTATGAGATCATTTGCAAGTTTTCAATTTCTCACTCAAACATAAAATCAAGCTCTACAATTATAAACAATATCCACACCCTTGAGTCAAAGATTTGGTTACACGTAGTGGAAGAACATGAGATTTATACCTAAGGAATATTAAGAATATAACAACAAATATTCTCTAACTCTCATCACAAATTATGATGGACATATGTTTATCTATATATCCCAAATTAAAGCATATATAGCATTAACAAAATTGTGGAAACACCATCAGCAACGATACAAAATATGGTATGGATTAATTTCTTCAAATTTGGGATTCCTATATTGTCCTTACAAGAATTGTCTATGAATAATATATGACAACAGAGAGGTATCGTACAACAATATTCTATAAGAGACTAGCACACAATCCTTAATGTAGGTCCCAATAACAAAATGATCACAAATAGTATGTGACAAGAAAATAATTTATTAAGAAAACTAAGTTTGGTTGCACATGTATGATTAATTGGGCATTTGAGGTAGAGATCTTGTATTAACACAATTTCATTTATAGGACATTACTTTCAATATGCAAGATTAAATACATAAAAATATAATTTCTACAAAAACATTGGATATTTATCAAGTTAAAATAAATTTAATATGATATTTAGACTAAAAACACCAAAATAATTCAAAATTAATTATAAAAATTTAAATTTAATCCACAAATTATTTGTAATAATGAAAAAATAAGGTCTCCATATAGTTTAAATAAAAATCAAATTAGTTTACTATAAATATTAAATAATTCAAGTTTTATGCTCATAAATAGGTACTGGCATTATAAATGAATTGGGAGGCCTCTAAGTTGATACCCATATGATTTGAGTCACCCATAGACCCTATTTTTCATATGAATTTTGTGTTTTTCCTACTCATAATTAACAATGTATATGAACCAATATGGGGTTCATTATTTTTTGTATGGATTGTCCTCAAAAAGGCTTCTTGTTATAACAAAGGAAAGATGCTCTTGAAAAGAAAATGTGTAAGCTTTATGTATAATGTAGCGCAAGAGAAAGTATTGTACAAAGAGGAAGTTAAAATAATTAAAGCATGTAACTTAATAAGAACTTAGCGTCATAGACAAGGTGCACACCAAGTGTTTGATGAAGCAAAACAAAGAAAAAAAATAATATGAAGAAAAGTGCATGACAAAAATAATGAATTTAACAAGAACAAAATGTTCAAAAAAATAAAAGCGGAAAAGACAAAAAATGGAGGAAGACGCCACACCTATGGAGAGTGATAAATCCCATGGGGATTCGTCACAAAGGTTATAGAAACCTTTGATAAAAACCAAGGTTTGGTCCAATCAAAAACCCAAGTGTAACTTCCTCTCACACAACTCTTTAGAGTGCATAGTTTTTATTCAATTCAAACATGCCTACATAAGAAAAATGAATGACTATTTATATTCAACAAGTGGTGTCTCTATCCTTTTTCTTTCCAATGTGGGACTTCAACCATATATTCCTAATTCAAAATTTCACTAAAAAAAGTCTAAACAAAAAATAATTTTCGTCCATAACTTCGTGTTGAATTTTCTGTCCAATTTTCATCATCATAGATGCAAAATTAGGACCTGAGACTAGACATACGACTTGTAGGAAATCTTTAGAGCTTTTGAACGCATCAAATAATGCCTAAAATGGACATCTATAACTCAATCTATGTTCAAAATATTAGAGCAATATGGGCTCTTTACTCATTGGTTTTTGGGCTCTTCACGCATTTGAATCAATTGGAGCAATCTTAGCTCTTCTTTCGAGTTGGTCTTGGGCTCAAGGCAAGGTTGATATCTTGGCCTAATGCTTGAGTATGATTATTTACAATGTCAAGTTGTTTGTGATTATAGTACTCCTATTGAGTACAATTTTGCACCATTAACATATTTATAAATTTTATGTTTGGACCAATGATTGATCTAAGTGCTTGCTCATTATTGACATTTTTGTGGCCACATTAATCTAGACTTAGAGTATTGATCAATTTAAGCTAGGTGTCTATGTCACCCAAGTAGGAAATTAATGTATTTCCTAATTGTCTTTAAGATTGCATAGTCACTTGTTTTGTGAAACTCATGTTAATTGAATGTCAAATATAGTAAGAGTATTTGTTGATTTAGCCTATATGCGATCACTCTTGTTATTGGGCTATCATGAGAATTTAGATGCATGTGGATTTCATTCCGGCATTTACAACTTTTTCAGGACTAAGGTGGTATAGTCCATTGACTAAAGACTTCACTATTAGAGCTTTCGAGAATTTTTTGCAGCTCACATGTGTTTGGTTAAGTCTTTTGATGTTTTGGATCAATGGAAGTCTGAAAACTTTCTCATGAGATATGTATAATTTAAAGTAATATTATCTTTGTAACATGTCTTGTATCATTTTTAGATGCTTGGACCATTGTAGCATATTTGACTATTAGAACATGCTATTTCGTATACTTTTTTCTTGTGAGAAATATGACTATTTGGTGCTTAGGAAGTGTATCCCTATCGGATACTATTTTGTGGCTTTGAGATTTTAGATTTCTTACATCGTTGTTGACATATGATTGAAATTTTTGTTCTAGCCTTGATGAATATTATTGGTTAATATTGTCTAAGTGGGAGAATGTTAAAATATTTGTTGTGGAATAGTATCAATGAAGAATTAATACATTATCTTTTAGTATCAACAATTAACAATTAAAGATATGATAATCATCACATGTGGGTTATGGATTGTTTTAGATGAGATTAAAGATAAGATTGACCCTGGGATGGGTTGGATCAATCATTTAGTAAATAATTCATTGAGAGGTTTATACCTACTGCTAGAGGATTATAAATCGGCTATCCCATTAATCAAATTTACACTATATGATTGTCTTTCTTTTAGTCATTGTCTTAAGAGTCCCCCAGAAAGTAGACATAAATCCTCGATCTCAAGAGTAATTAAAGGTTTTTATCGTCAAGCCACACGCCAATGGGGATAAATGCGAATACAGGTTTGTCTTCAATAATATTCTATATTTATCATTGTAATTTGTATCTATATGCGATTGCTTTATAATTTTTCATCAATTAACCCAAATATGAAATTGAATTTATCAAATTCATTATGTTTGAGTTTGAACCATCCTTAGTTGCCTTAAACACACTATCAGACAAGCAACTAGTAGACATACAAGATGTCCTGGTAATGTTTCTCATAAGTCTCTAACATTTTTTAGAAAATTATCCTAACTATATTTTCATCTACAAAACATGATTTTAAGTTCAAATAGTATTTTATAATTATTTGATACTTATTCTCACGTTTGTCACAAATATTGATAATTATGCATAATCGTCATTTTAATAGTTATTTTAGAATTTTATCTACAATATATAGTTTTTAATTATATAGATCATAAAGTATTAGTCATAATAATGTGATTTAATATTTACTATCCTATTTAGAATTATCAATTCTTAAAAACAAGATTAAGAATTAAACAAACAATCAAATACAAAAAGTGAAAATGAAAGTGTTAGAATTTTTAATAATATCAGAGTAGTTAGTCCTTTCAAGACTTAGGTTATGGACTTAACATTCTTTTGTTGTGTTTGTAACTCATTGGTGATAGACAAGAAAATAGAATACTTTGTATGTTCTTATGTTCTCTGTTGAGAAACAGAAGTATAAGATATGTTAAAATGACACGTGTAGATTTCAAGACTTACAAAGGAAGGCGTGCATGTTTAGGTAGTTTCTGACTAAGGAAGGACTTAGTACTTAAGTAGTTCATTGTGGATTGGTGTGAGGGTACAATCGAGTTATACATACATGCATAAGATTATGGATATTATGGATCAAGATAAATTTAGTTCATCTATGGAAGATAAAGGTTTTTGGCATGAGTTAAGGCGTATGTACTGCTAGACACTTTAAAATAGGAAGTATGGATCCATACAGAGTCAAGGATTAAAATAGTATGACTAGACAAGTCTTAGCCCCATAGAGTTTTGTCAATCGTATGGTTAATGGTAGGATGCCTTACCATCAATGTATAAATAAGTGTTAAACCAGTATTCCTCCCTAGTTCCTTTCTCTTTCTTTTTTATGTATGTGTTTGTTGACGCATACACGAAGATGATGGTCATGCCCCATGATCAAATCTCTTTGTTGTTCCGCATAATTTGAAGATTGTAGAGATTGATGAGAAGATACGTGACTCAGTGGTCAATTTTATTTATGTATATGTTTGGGTTAGGGTAGAATTAAGTATTGCTCTGGCTAGGTCATTCGATATATAGGTTGGGAGTAGCTAGTATATAATTTCTCTGTATTTGTTAAGATTTGTCTTCATTCTAATATCACGAACTAATGTTTAATTAAAAGAGGATTACAATTCTTTATATGATACTTTCTGCCTTTACATCATGTTATTGTTGATTTTATTTTGTAACCAACCTTAATTGGTTAACTATATCTATGGGTAGTCATAACTATTCCTATGGATAGTCATAACTATTCCTATGGTTAACTACTCCTTATCACAACAGCTGTTAACTTTTTTCCATCATAACCATACACACAAAACTACCTTTGATGGAAAAGGTGTATATATAGGTGTGTATCTTCAATTTCTGGGGTCCCTGAACTCACTCACATATAAAGTGCGTATACACCATCTAGTGCAAATTGAGAGAAGAGTTTGGAAGACTTAAGAAATCACTTCACATTGCAGTATTACAACCCAATTCAAGGAGCAATGACAGGAGGTATTTATATTCTATTTTATTCCGCATTGATCTAATATTATTTGTGAAAATGATTATATCATTAAGTATATAAAAATCTAACATTTGGTATTAGAGCATGGTTCAACCTCTGCCTTGTTTTTACGTTTTGGGTTTTACTGGATATTTGATTTAAAGTCTTAAAATAAAGTTTGATTTTAAGAATTATAAAGAAAATAAATTTCTAATGATTCTAGACTTTAAATCATGAAAAACGGTGTAAAATTTTATGAATAGAAGTTTTAAAATTAGAAACCGTGATTTAAAATTTTGCGTGCTTCTATATCCTTCTACTTAATGTTGAAGACAACTTAAGTTTGTGTCGTTTTATTAAGTTTCAAAATGACAATTCCTTTTGATTTTGACATTATCAAGATAACGTGCATGTTCTTGTACTTTTACTCTGAAAAATAAAAGCAAGTTCTTGTTTTCAATGCTTTTATGCTGCAAGAAATGCTATGTTGTCATCTTATGTTTTATAAATTCATATCAAAGATAAAATATTAAATTATATTATTGAGTTATCCATAGGAATGGAAGATATATTTGATAGTTTTTCATAAAGTATGTATAATGAATAAATAAATGTTTAGTGATCTTTATAATTTAATTAATTAAGGTCTGGCCAAAGCACCCTTAGTCAGTTAAATTATAAATTCAGAGCCTCTAGATCACATGAAGAAAATAACATTAACTGTAATTAGTCGTATGTAATATGATAAATATCATCTCACAAGATTATTTATCATGTTTTTGTATGATTAATTAGGATAAAAATATTAAGTTATGTTCTTGATTTGCCCACAGGGATTAGGAAATATAACTGATATGTTTTATCATTATGTTCAAATGAATTTTATTGAATTAAAATTTTAGCCCACAGGCAAATTTTATGTCACTAAATTCATAATTCTTTGAGCATGTTTTACATTGGTAAAGCATGATAATGATTTATTTTTGCCTAAAATTTTAAGAATAAGCATATATTTTGCAATTGTACAACCTGTTATTTCTATTGAAGTTCTTGAATTGAGAGAGGACAATTACCCAATTTGGAAGGAGAGAATTCTCCTGAATTTAGGATATATGGACATTGATGAAGCTATTAGAAAACCTGAACCACCAGCTATTACTGAGAACAGTGAACCAGATGAGGTGGATCGTTTTGAAAAATGGGAAAGATCCAACTGTCTGTGTGTCATGTTCATTAAGACAAAGATCTCTGCTGGTATTAGGGGCTAAGTGGAAAAGTATAACAATGCCAAAGTGCTCATGAAGTCTATTGATGAGCAAATTAAGACTTCAGGAAAAGCACTGGCCAGTACTCTAATCATGAGATTTTCATCAATGAAGTTTACTGCTTTAAGGGGTGTGCGTGAGCACATTATGCAGATGAGGGACATTGAGGCCAAATTGAAAACTTTGGAGATGGATATGTCTGACACTTTTTTGTCCATTTTATATTGAACACTTTCCCAGCACCATATGGTCCCTTCAAAATATCCTATAACACGCATAAGGACAAATGGTCTATTAATGAGCTCATGACCATATGTGTTCAGGAGGAGGGAAGGTTGCTAGCAATTGAGAAAAATGACAAGAAAATTAAGAAAGAACAAATAATGGTTTGAAAAGAAAGATATGCCTACCTCTTTAGTCTGTTATGAATCTAATATGATTAACATAAATCATAACACATGGTGGATTGACTCTAGTTCTACAATCCATATTTCAAATACCTTACAAGGTATACAAAACCTAAAGAACTAGTGGGCAATGAACTGTGCATCTATTCAGGCAGCAAGATGAGTTCACCTATGGAGGCCATTGGAACCTGCAGTTTAGTTTTAAGAAGTGGTTTTATTTTGAATTTGGAAAAGACTTTTTATGTTCATAGTTTTTCTAAGAATTTAATTTCAATTTCAAGACTTATACCATTTGGTTATTCTTTTTCATTTTATGAGACATCTTTCAGTTTGTTTTATAATTCTGATCTCATAGGTAATGGTATTTTATGTGATGGTCTTTTCTATATTAATTTGTACAATGATACCACTTATGACGCTATGCATGTTAATGTTGGCATTAAGCGATGTGTTATGAATGAGGATTCCTCTATGCCGTGGCACCGGAGATTAGGACACATCTCCATTCAGAGAATTAAAAGATTAGTGAATTATGGAGTACTTAGTACTTTAGATTTTACTGATTTTGAGACTTGTATAAATTGCATTAAGGGAAAGCACACAAACAAGTCTAAAAAGGGTGCCAAGAGGAGTACTAAATTATTAGAGATTATACATGCAGATATCTGTTGTCTTGATATGGACATATATGGTCAGAAATATTTTATCTCTTTTATAGATGATTATCCACGATACATGTATCTTTACATGCTTAATAATAAGTATGAAGCCTTAGATGTCTTTAAGGTATTTAAGTCTGAGGTAGAGAATCAATGCGGTAAGCAAATTAAGATCGTGAGATAGGATAGAGGTGGAGAATACTATGGTAGATACACTGAAGATGGACAAGTACCTGGTCCATTTGCGAGGTTTCTTGAAGAGCATGGGATTGTTGACCAATACACTATGCCTAGTTCTCCGAATCAGAATGGTGTAGCAGAAAGAAGAAACTGAACATTATTGGATATGGTGCGAAGTATGCTCAGTAGTTCCAAGCTTCCTAAGTTCTTGTGGAAAGAGGCACTTAAGACGACAGTGTACATATTAAACCGAGTTCCAATTAAGGTTGTTCCAAAAATGTCATTTGAGTTATTTAAAGGTTGGAAACCGAGTTTACGACATGTACGCGTTTGGGGATGCCCATCTGAAGTTAAGAATTTATAACCTACAAGAAAAGAAGCTTGACCCGAGGACCATTAGTGGGTATTTCATTGGATATGCTGAAAGGTCTAAGGGAGTCAGATTTTACTATCCATCTCATACTACAAGAATTGTGGAATCAAGAAATGCCAAATTTCTTAAAAATGACTTAATTAGTGGGAGCGATCAATCTCAGAACCTTGTACCTGAGAAAGATCATACGGATGCTCAACCATCCACTTCAAGCATGAGATTGGTTGTTGTTCACAACACCCCTTCAGTTCCAATGGGTGTTATGAAACCAATCATTGAGAATCCACAATTTGTTGCTAATATTAATCTAGCAGATCAAGTTGTTCATGAGGAACATGAAGAAATTGTTGATCAACCAGCCGAACAACAAGTTCCTCAAGAAGCTAATGTCGCAATATCACGAAAATCTACTAGAGTAAGGAAATCAGCGATACCTAGTGATTATGTTGTGTATCTTTAAGAATCTGACTATAACATAGGAGCTGCAAATGACCCTGAAACGTTTTCACAAGCCATGAGTTCTAAGGAATCAAACTTGTGGTATGATGCTATGAAAGATGAGATGAATTCTATGGCATCTAATAGAGTCTGGGATCTTGTTCAGTTGCCTGATGGTGCAAAGGCCATTGGTTGTAAATGGGTTTTTAAAACTAAGAAAGACTCATCAGGTAACATTGAGAGATATAAAACTAGACTCGTAGCCAAATGATTTAATCAAAAGGAAGATATCGATTATAAGGAGACATTTTCTCCTGTGTCGAAGAAAGACTCCCTCCGATCATCCTAGCATTGGTTGCACAATTTGATTTAGAGTTGCAGCAAATGGATGTAAAACAACCTTTCTCAATGGAGATCTAGAGGAAGAGGTTTACATGAAACAACCAGAAGGATTTTCCTCTAATAATAGTGAGCAATTGGTGTGTAAGCTTAAAAAATCCATATATGGGTTGAAACAGGCTTCCCCTCAATGGTATTTGAAGTTTCATGATGTTATTTCCTCATTTGGTTTTGTGGAAAATATTATGGATCAATGTATATACCAGAAGGTTAGTGGGAGCAAAATTTGTTTTCTTATTCTCTATGTGGATGACATTTTACTTGCAACCAATGATAAGGGTTTGTTATATTAGGTGAAACAATTTCTCTCCAAAAATTTTGATATGAAGGATATGGGTGAGGCCTCTTATGTTATTGGCATTAAGATCCATAGAGATAGAATACGAGGTATTCTTGGTTTATCTCAAGAGACCTATATCAATAAAGTTTTGGACAGATTCAGGATGAGTGATTGTTCACCAAGTGTAACTCCTATTGTGAAGGGTGATAAGCTTGATTTAAGTCAGTGCCCCAAGAATGATCTCGAGAGGGAACAAATGAAGAACATTCCTTACGCTTCAGTTGTTGGAAGCATTATGTATGCTAAGGTCTGCATAAGATCTGATATTGCTTTTGCTGTTGGAGTATTAGGGAGATATCAAAGTAATCCAGTTTTAGACCACTTGAAAATTGCAAAGAAAGTGATGAGATACTTTCAAGGGACTAAAGATTATATGCTTATGTATAGACGGATTGACAATTTGGAAGTAATTGGTTACTCTGATTCAGACTACGTTGGTTGCATTGATTCGAGAAAATCCACTTCAGGATATATATTTATGCTAGCTAGCGGAGCTGTCTCTTGGAGAAGTGTCAAGCAGACCTTAACCGCTACTTTCACTATGAAGGCTAAGTTCGTTTCTTGTTTTGAGGCTACCTTACATGGTGTATGGATAAGGAGTTTCATTTCTGGGCTTAGAATTATGGATTCCATCTCTAAGTCATTGAAGATATATTGTGATAATTCAGCTGCTGTTTTTATGGCTAAAAACAACAAAAGTGGTAGTCGAAGTAAGCATATCGACATTAAGTATCTAGTAATGCGAGAACGTGCTAAAGATAATACAGTGGTTATTTAGCACATTAGCACTGAATTAATGATTGCTGAACCTTTAACTAAGGGCATGCCACCATTTAAATTTAAGGATCATAATGATTGTTTTGATAAAACTCTATTGTGATGTTTTCATTCAGATTATGTGCATCTAAAGTTATTAATTTTGAGAAACATCAATAAAGTTTGGACCTAGAATAAACGTTGGGTTTATTCATTAAGTTATATGGGCTTGAGAAATATAATGCAATGTGATACATGGAAGATAATACTCACATACATTAGAGGACATATCGCCATGATTCATGTATTTTATTTCTCATTATGTAAATGATGGGATATGTTAACCAAGTGGAGAATGTTGGTTTTATTTTGTAACCAACCTTAATTGGTTAACTATACCTATGGGTAGTCATAACTATTCCTATGGATAGTCATAACTGTTCCTATGGTTAACTACTCCTTATCACAATCGTTGTTAACTTCTCAACTGTTGTTAACTTCCCATCATAACCATACACACAAAATTACCTTTGATGGAAAAGGTCTTTATATACGTGTGTATCTTCAATTTCTGGGATCCCTGAACTCACTCAAATATAAAGTGCATATACACCATCTAGTGCAAATTGAGAGAAGTGTCTGGAAGACTCAAAAAATCACTTCACATTGCAATATTACAACCCAATTCAAGGAGCAATGACGGGATGTATTTATATTTTATTTTATTCCGCATTGATCTAATATTATTTGTGAAAATGATTAAATCATTAAGTATATAAAAATTTAACAATTATTTATCCAAAATTTTTCTATAAGCTTAATAAATATTTCATTTAATCGCAAAAGATTTACCTTATTTTTATAATGAATAAAACAAATAAAAACAATAGTGTAGGTTGTCACTAATATAACAGGGTGTTACAGTAGGTCCGAGGTCACTTTATCTGCTTGTGAAGTAGAAACCAACCCTCTTGAACCTACTTTGGAGGAGAGTGTTAGGACTCAATGTTAGGTCCAAGCTGCTGGTGCCAAGCACAATTAGGGACGATACTACGGGGCTAGAGAGCTCACTCGTGGTTATCGACGTGAGTACAACACCTGATGCATAAAAGGAAAGTATCCAGTAGTAGCTTACATGATTCATATGAGATTAATCAACTAATACAACGTCTTTTTGCTAGTGAGGAGGAGATTCGTCGAATGATAAAGGATAGTGAACATTTTCAGTCATTTGTTGTTGATGTCCTATAATTCCTACCACCCGACGGTCGACACATAGAACATCGTTAAACAACACCAACAACAGAACAACAATAGGAGCGACAAAATGACCATCAGGGTCAACAACAGGATGACCAAAAACAACAAGACTTTCCGAAATTCCAATTATTTGACTATATCAAAAAAGTATTATATTACTTATTGTTTAATCTTTTTTACATATGTTGTTTTTAAACTTGATATGTTTTATTTTATGATTGATTGGACCAAATAAACATAATTTATATATGACTCTGATTATTACAAACACCAGTAGAATATCCTCATTTCTTATCTTATCCATCTTCGTGTATCCGCACATCCACCTTAACATCCTCATTTCTGCTACCTCTATTTTATGCTCATGTTGCCTATGTGCTGGCCAGCATTCCGCTCCTGTTAGAACAAGAGTATGTTACCAAGAGCTAGATACAAAGAGAGGTAGAGGTCGACCAAAACTTACCTGGGGAAAGGTAGTTAAACAAGACCTAATGGAGTGGGATTTAGATTGGCGGACGGTATGTCTTAGGACGGAGTGGAGAAAAGCTATAAGTCTGATGGAGGGTTAAACCCTTTAGTAGTTCTATGTTC
>PYAF01000518.1:402450-417946 GCA_007407185.1 Glycine tomentella | reverse complement strand
TCCAATTAATTTGGGTTAAAGGTGCTGTTGATGTTGATGTTGATAGAGGCTCATGCCTTATTTTAAACATGATATATATATATATATATATATATATATATATATATATTATTAATCTGCAGCAAGATCTTGTAATGTTGAGTATGTGCTGGACTTAACAAAATTTAGATCATAGTTGTTATTAACAGCTATAATGACTAATGAGAGGTTTTTCTTTTCTTTTTCTATATTAGTTAATGGATCATATGTTTGAGATAAAATTTTCCACTTTAAAAAAAAGTTAATTAATTAATGGATATTTTTTTCTTTTGGGTTTGGGAGGCCCGCCCATGAGAGTTAATAGATCATATGCTTTGCATGAAAGCCTTATAAAAGATATGAACTTTATCTATGGAAGTTGTTTTTACCGATAAAAAATACTCTAATCTCTGAATAATCATAAAATAATGGTGAAGATTTTAGTTGGGCAAAGTTGATCCTATATTAGCACTCTGATACTTAAGTACCAACAAGAATATCCTTTATAGAGTTTTTAGGTATATAAGGATGTGGTTTGCAGCTGCATACAAAAACAAGAAAGATGAGCTCATTAATTCAACTAATTGCAAGATGTTGGATACTCACGGCCGGGTCAGAAAAGTTCCAATGCACACTTCCATTAAATTGTAGTTTTGCACTTCATTCATATGTGGAATCATCCTTATCAAAATTCAGTAGTGGGGGTAATTTATTCTCCCAAATGATTTGTTGATATGATACTGATATATATATATATATATATATATATATATATATATATATATATATATACTTAAACTAATAGTTTTTAGGTGAGTCGGCTCTAATACAAGATCTAGGTGGAAAGGTTCAGTTTTGGTAGAACCTATATGAAGAGCACAAAGTGAAAATGACTTCTTGGAATTTTTTTATTTATTTATCAAAAGATAATTGGCTAGAAATTAAAAAGAATAGCAGGAACCTAAAGAAAGGGAAACCCAATAAAACATGGTTCAAGTATCCATGGAACCCAACAAAATTAAACATTTAAACTTGTGACAACGTGTTTTTCTTAATAAGAAAAACTTGTGATAGCATTGATATATATATATATATATATATATATATATATATATATATATATATATTAAAAAAGTCAGGTTGAAAATTCTCTGATTGTAGCAAAGTTTTTGTGAGAAGGAAAATTCTATGTAAAGAAGCATATGATATATACACAAAATGTCAAATTTGATCTATATTATGTTCTCTGCTAATTAATATATGTACGTGAATTGGTTACCCTGACATTTTAATTACTTTCTTGTACAATGATGAGCAATGCCTTTGAGTTTTAGCTATTAGTGTGAGAAGTATAATCCCATAGTGTAAATAGATATATAAATATTGTTTGTTATTTTTTCTTATAAAAAAAAATGATATGCAAAGAGAGAACAATGAAGTGTAAAACCCAAACACTACAAAAAAAAGGCGTTTTTTCAACGGAATATTTCCGACGGCCAATATTACATCGGTAATTTTAGCATTTCCGACGGAACAGAATTTCTGACGGATAATTTTTCATCGGAAATACTTACGTTACCGACAGAAATATGCGTCAAAAATTATTCCGTGGAAAAAAAATTAATTTCAGACGGATTTATCGACGGAAATATTTGTGGAAAGGTCATAACAAATTTCCGACGGATACTGAACTCGAAAATTTCCGACAGATATTTTCGTCGGTAATTTCCGACGGACAATTCCTTTGGAAATTTCCGACAGACAAAATTCTGTCAGTAATTTTAGCATTTCCGACGGATATTTTTGTCGGTAATTTCTGACAGATAGGTCCGTCGGTAATTTCCGAAGGAATTATCCGTCGGTAATTACCGACAGAATTATCCATGGGAAATTTCTGACGGACAATATTTTGTCGGTAATTTTAGCATTTTCGACGGATATTTTCGTCGGTAATTTCTGATGGAATTATCCGTCGGAAATTTCCAACGGACAATATTTCATCGGTAATTTTGTGCATTTCCGACGGATATTTCTGTCGTAATTTTAACATTTCCGACGGAAAAAATTTTGTGAAAAATTTATGAATTTCCGCCAGATTATTTTCCGTGGAAAAAATTCTGTCGGAAATATTTAGGTAAATGACGGAAATTTTCGTAAGAGAATATTCCAATTGGAAATATTTAATTTTCAATAGATTTGAAGACGGAAAAATTGTGTGGAAAAAATTTAAATTGTATTTTAATTTTTTATACATTTATAAATTCTTTACTTTGCATTAAACATGTAAGATTTTTGCTTTACTCATTTGTTTTGATATTTTTATTATTTTCTATAATATAATAAAAGAGATACAATTATACTTGTAATGTGTAGAAACATTTAAATATTATTGTAAATAAATTTATTTAACAATTTTTTATTCACAATTGTGCAAGTCATTATCTAATAACTAAAAGGAAGGATGCACAAAAATTCGATCAGAATGGAATTTGAAGTTAGAGGATAAACATTTAACAACTCTATTGTTGAGTGTGTGTAATTACTTTAAGTAAAAAAATGATGATTAATTGGTTTTGAATTGAATTGTAATCAAATTTATTTAAAGCCAAATCGACGTATCTAAAATGATGTAAATGATGATTTTCAAAACAAAATCGGTGATGTTTTCCATCCGTTATGTTTTTCACTTGTCTTGTTATTTTTAATAGTTCATTTAAAATGTTAAAATTTAATTTAAAATGTACAATTATTTTGGTTTGACTATTTTAAACTGATTCCAATTTATTTTATAAACTCACTCTAAAAAAGAAGTTCTTCACATTATGATTTCTTTTTAAAGTGCTAAATATTTTGTTAATTTTGCCTCTAAAATAAAGTTTTTTACAAATGATTTCTTCTTAAAAAACTGAGACAAGCTAAAAAATGTTCATTTATTGTTTAGGTTAAAGATAATGAAAAAAAGATAAATAAATTTTTAAATTATGTAATATCTACATTTTTTTTGTACTTTAATTCCAAACTTTGAACTTGGTTTACTTTATTTTTTTATTTTTCATTAGTGTGTCTGCATAAAGAACAATAAAGTATAAACTATTTTTATAGTACATATTAGGTTAACCTTAGTAAATACATTGTGTTTTTAAGATATTTTTAAGATATTTTTGATATAACAAACGTTTATTTATTTGAAATGTTTGCCTAATCGAGACACCTTTTTTTAAACGATATTAAGAAAAAAAATATTTTCTGGTCCTCAATCACTGCATGATATTTTTTCTTGCTTTCCTCATTTTTGTAATACTTACGCACTGAAATAACTTGCGAGATAAATTTGGCCATATGAAACATCCAAAATAATAATTTTAAAAAACAAGAGTAATTACAAAAAAGCTAAAACCATCAATCATCGAACCAATATGCACTTAATCATTTGTCTGTCCAACTAATGTTTTTTCTTTTGTAATGTGGTGTGTCCAACTAACGTTACTTATATGCCTTTTATTGATTTCAATTTTTACTTTAAGAATTTAAAATAAACGATAAACCAGGCCAAAAGTAATGTAATGATATATAAACACGTATTTATAAGCATGTTACTTTCCATTTATTCTGTAAGACATGCTTTACATGTTTATTGACATTTTAAACATTTTCTATAAAATATTAATGTTTATTTGAAAATGTAAAATTATTTTGTAAATTAAATATTTTACGATAATTCCAATTTTTAAATAAAATCATTTTAAATAAAGTTATTCACACTATGTGTTTTGTGTATTATACTCCAACCTTTTTTATAAATAAGTTTTATTTTTTACATATTAACGTCACTTAATTATATACAATAATGAAAGTTAAGTTTAATTTTTTAAAAAATTTCATATGTAAAGTTTTAAGCTCATATTTTTAATTATCTTATATACGCATAATAATTTTTTTTACCGAATATATATAATGTAACTGAGTCATAAATATGTTAGAATAACTAATTTTTAAAACATAATATTATTAAAACATCATTATTAAAATACTCGGTGTTTTATTTCAAATTGTAAAATGGTTTTGTAAATTAAATATGTTAACATGGTTTAACCAGATATATGCATGTCTAACCTCAAGTAATACAGCACAAACATTACAAAATTCCATCAATTCTCTGGCTTTGATCTTCTCTCCACTGTGTTTTTGTGTGTAAAAGTTTGTGTTTTTCTTCATCCTAGAACCCTCTTATTTATCCTTGCACATTTCTCTCTTAATTAGGGTAATCCAACCCTTTTTCATAATTAATTTGGTGCCAAATGTCTAAAAACCAGGAAACCAAAATAGTCTCGCGCGATTCATGCCACATACAACGCTGATCGTGTGAGATGGGATGACGCTATTAGATCGAGTATCCACGCTAACCGTGCGGAATGTTCGAATTCACTAGATTCCTTTTAAGCATGTGGCGTTGCTGGCACCGATTAGGGCGCAAATGGCGCGGTTGATTCGAACTCAAGGAGCATCTGGAGACTTGGCGCTAATCACATGGTATCTGGCGCGAATCGCGCGAAATGTTTCGAGCTGGTTGTCTGCTGTTTGTGTAGTGGCGCTGATCGCGCGATGTGTGCCATAGATAGCGCGGATTTGGAGACCTTCAGCCTTTTTTCTTTATGGCTTTTTTCTCCTATTTTTGGCCCTAAATTAATAAAATGGTAATAAAATGAGATAATAACGAATAAAAAAATAAACTTAACTAATCCTAGCCTATATTCCTAATTACCGATTGAATTGTAACTAAGTTAACATAAAAACTAAGATGTGTTAGCAACACATCAAATAATTTCCATATTTAGACATTGTTGTCCTTAGCAAAATATGAACATAAGAAGCAATGATCATGGCAAAGGGTAAGAAAAAAATTGGAGAGTGGCTAAGTTAAGGCTACATTCAGATCGAATTCCCTAAGTCCATAGCTTTTGTGTCAACTCATGTCAACTTCAAATCAAGCATCATTTCAACTTCAACATCTACTTCACATACCAACAGTCACAATTCCAATCATGTTTTCATGCAATCCATGCCATATTTCATTTCACTCAAGGTTCCTATAGAGATATCTTATCCATCACCGATTCCACAATTTTGATTCTGAGGAAAATATGATATGTTTGTAACCTTTAAATTGTACTAAAATGAAAATTTACTGAAACTTAGCAATGTAAAAAAAAATTCTATTAGACATCATTTGTTTGTTGACTGTGATTTGTGAAAGAATGCGTATGCGTCCATTCCTAGACTGTGAAAATTGTTGTCCCCAGCAATAACTAACAAGGATACAGCGCCACTGAAACACTCAATCACGTGTGTATTATTTGTGAAATCGCAACCGACACAAATCATTAATCCAAACAGAACACAATCACAAACAATTTTAAAATAAAACTACTACCATAAAATCATCAAACAGTCAAGTATTCATGCAATGTTAATCGAAAAAGTACGGAAATTATGTAACCAAAAAATCAAACACAAAACAATAGAAGTGGTCCTCATCACTCCTCACTCCTCGCCTTCTCTAATCTCATCCTCAGCCTCAGCAACCTGAGATGGCTCAGGAATGACTAAGGTTGGCTCTGTAGCATCTGAGGGCCCTGGAGGAGTAGGAGCTAGTGGTGACGCCAGTGGTGTCTGGGAAGGTGCTGGGGTAGGTGGATACTGGGGTTGGTATCCACTGGTGTCAACGCCCCCCTGCCTGTAGAGGTCCTCTAACATCCGTATCTGATAATCAAGCTGAGTCCGGATGAAGGCCTGAAGGGATAGGTAGCTGGGTGAGTCCTCAAAAAGAAGCTCACGTGCGGGTGTCGGCTGGGTGGGAGAAGAAGGAGGAGCAGGCTGTGGTGCAGGGACCTGTGGCTGAGGATCCTCAGGCTCAGGTAACTCGCGAGGACTCCTCGCAGCAAGCTCCTCTGGTGATAGCTTCGAAGCTTTGATGATCTGCTCTTCTGTAGCGCTCTGCATAGCATCAAGGTAAGTCTTGTGGCTTATCACAGAAGCGATGTGGACATTCATCGGCTCCTCATCTAGGATCTCAACACCCGCTTGTCGACACAGGTGAGAAATCAAGGAAGAGTGACCTAGCCATGACTTACTGCTAGCGTCGTGAATCATGTGAGGAATCCGGTTAGATAAAATGTTTGCAATGTAAAGATTACCTTCGGCCCGGAGTACATATAAAAGGATGGCACGTTCTACGTTCACATCAGTCCTGTTTGTGGAAGAAATGACTATGTGGTTCAAAAACAGGTGCCAAAACGCTGCATCACCCACTAAATCGTGTTTCCTCATCTTCTCCGGAACTTAATCTAAACCGACCTTCATCTTCCAGCCTATATATAATCCTGTGATCGCATGCCTGATCGGGTACATGCAAAATTTGCTATTGATCCCCGAAATGTTTGACTTGGTTTATGCACAGATGGATTTAACCCATATATTCAAGCATCATCTACACCTTATTTTTGTTGGCCGATCATTGTTACCCCCTATAATCTTCCTCCAGAACTATGTATGACTAAACCTTATATGTTTTTGACTTGTGTGGTACCAGGCCCATTTAATCCAACAGTTGGGATTGATGTTTATTTACAACCTCTGATTGATGATTTGAAAACATTGTGGGATGGTGTTGTGACTTACGATGTTTCAAGAAGATCAAATTTCATGATGAAGGCTGCTTTGATGTGGACTATTAATGATTTTCCTGCGTATGGCATGTTGTCTGGTTGGGGGACACATGGTAGATTGGCATGTCCGTATTGCATAGAGGACACAAAGGCCTTCCAGTTGGCAAATGGGGGAAAAACTTCTTGGTTTGACTGTCATCGTAGGTTCTTACCACATGATCATGCATTTAGAAGGAACAAAAATGCGTTCAAGAAAGGGGAAACGGAAACAGATGACCCACCACGTAAGTTGACACCTAGACAAGTTTGGCGGAGGGTTAGGGAATTACCAAAAGTCACTGAAACTGGTGTACCTCCACCAACATTAGACAAATATGGGGAGTGGCATCATTGGACAAAAAGAAGCATATTTTGGGATCTTCCATATTGGAAGATAATTTGTTGCGACACAATCTTGATGTTATGCACATTGAAAAAAAATAATTTGACAACATATTCAACACTATCATGAATGTTAGTGGTAAGACAAAAGACAATGAGAAAGCTAGGATGGACCTAGCTGTCTACTGTAGGCGGAGAGACCTAGAGATGAAGTTGGGGGCTAACGGGAAGTTCATAAAGCCAAAAGCAAATTACACTCTAACTGTGGACCAAACAAAGTTAGTATGTCAATGGATAAAAGAACTAAAAATGTCAGATGGTTATTGTTCTACCTTGGCGAGATGTGCCAATGTTGCTAAGGGAACCATGCATGGGATGAAAAGCCATGATTGTCATGTATTCATGCAGTGTTTACTTCCTGTTGCTTTTAGCTCATTGCCGCCACATGTGTTAAATCCAGTCACTGAAATAAGTCATTTCTTCAAAGATTTGTGTTCAACAACTATGTTGGAGGATGATCTGTGTAGAATGGAACAAAATATTTCATTGATATTGTGCAAGTTGGAGAGAATATTTCCCCCAGGATTTTTTGATTCTATGGAACATTTGGCTGTTCATCTGGCATATGAAGCTAGACTTGGTGGACCAGTCCAATATAGATGGATGTATCCATTTGAAAGGTAATATATTCAATGTTGTCAACAATTTTAAAAGTCATTTGTGTAATGTTCACTTATGACTGCTTTCTAATGAAATTGTTGTAGATTCATGGGCGATTGTAAACGAGTAGTGAAAAATAAGGCCAGGGTTGAAGGATCCATTTGCGTGTCTTACTTACATCGTGAGACAACCCATTTTTGTTCGCATTATTTCCATAACTTTATGTTGTCGTCGAGAAATCCAATTGCATTGATACTGAAAGGTGTCCACCAATGTTATCAGTGTTTGACCAATAAGGTCGTCCTTCTGGGAAGGAGGTCATACACTGGTTAACTGATGAAGAAAAAAACGCAGTCCATGTTCATGTGTTGATTAACTGTGCTGAAGTTAAGGCATACCTTGAGTAAGTCGACACACTTTTGTGCAAACAAATTTTTAATTATGGTTGTTGTCAATTGCAAACATTACACAATTGATCTTTCTTTACATTTGGACAGTTCATTTGTGCAAACCCAACAAATTACTGAACCAAATGGATACACTCGTAATGTACATGCTGATTTTCCTAGATGGTTTCAGGAACAAGTATGTATGTTATAATTCAGTTAATTATTGTATTGTATTGGAATTAAGATTTTGATTCTTATACTATATGTAGGTGGTAAATTCGAGTATTAATGTGACAAACCAACACTTAAAGGATTTATCATATGGTCCTATGAGTTACGTTAAACAATGGCACACATACTTTGTCAACAGGTACAAATTCCATACTCAAGCGTGGACTGAGGGGAAAAAACGATAAATAGTGGGGTTTATGTGAAGGGGGTTACAGAAGGAGGAGCAGATGAATTTTATGGGGTCATTAAACATATATATGAGCTAGAGTATAACAGTACAAGTTATGCTAAGAGAGTTGTTTTGTTTTATTGTGAATGGCTTGATCCATCTAGTAGAGGAACAAGAGTGGATCCAAAACATGGAACAGTGGAAATTCGAATGGATAAAAGATATAATCTTTTTGATCCATTCATTAGTGCACATAATGTAAGGCAGGTCTATTATGTGTCATATCTAGCAATAAGAAGGGACAAGCGTGATTGGTGTGTTGCAATTAAAACAAAGCCCAGGGGTTACATAGAATCTAATAATGTAGCAAATGATGTGCCTTATCAAGTAGAGGAAATGTCACATGTGAATCAAATCATCAAAGTTGAAAGCATTTATGGATTGCAAGATCAGAGAGGTGCAGTTGAAGAAGTGGACCCACAAGATGTCTTCATAAATGATTCTGAATCAAATAGTTTGCATGGAGAATCAAATAATATTGAAGACGATAATGAAGGGGAATTAGAAGATGACTTTGAGGTTTATAATTCTGAATAGGATTAGAGATGAACTTCACATTATTCTTCCTTAATTGACTTCACCGAATTGTGTAAAAAACTGAAGCTCATTATTTGTAATGAATGTTTGTTGAACCACTTTATTGTATAAATAGGTTTATTTTATATGTGGTCATGATTGCATGCTTCAAATGCTTTTACTGAATGTCATCATCAATTGATATGTTGCATATTTAATTAGCATTTTATTTAAATTTAATTGTTTGTGATTGTTTACACAATTTGCATGCAATATCATTTGAGGAATTTGTATTATTGCTGAATTTATAATTACTGTTTATGGAAACTAAAGACAACTGAAGACTGTATGGATACTGAGAGAGTTGAAGACTCTTTAGATTTAGAGGACTCCATGGATGTTGAGAGAGTTGAAGACTCTATACATTTAGATGACACTATGGATGTTCAGAGAGTTGAAGACTCTTTAGATTTTCAGGACTCTATGGATGTTCACAGAGTTGAAGACTATATAAATTTAAAGAGAGTTGAAGACTCTGTGAATTTACAGGACTCTACGGATGTTAACATAGTTGAAGACTCTTTTGATTTAAACAGATTTGAACCTTTGTTTGTAAGATCAGAGACTACGGAGAGGGAATGTCAGAAAGTAATTAGAGAAATGTTAAAGATTTATCTTCCGAATTTAGGAGATTGTATGGGTGATGACAGAGTTGAAGACTCTTTAGAGTTAGAAGATTTTATGGATGAAAAACACGCTATTGAACCTATGTTTGTAAGATCAGAGATCGCAGATAGGGATTGTGAGAAAGTATTTAGAGAAATATTAACAATTTGTGTTCCGACTTTAGAAAATTGTATAAATGTTCAAAGAGTTGAATACTCTTTAGACTGTGAAGATTGTATGGATCACAAAGCTAATACTGAAAGCATATCTGTACGATCAGAAACAGCAGAGAGGGAATGTCAGAAAGTAGTTAAAGACATGTTAAAGATTTATCTTCCGGACTTATGAAGTATTGTTTGTCCTTTCTTGTAATGGAATTGAACTTTATTAGTGTATTTGATTTTTTGTGTCAAAGTAAAATATGCAACTTGGCTAAATGTAGTTCATGCTCACATACTTTATTTCCACTATCACTTTTTTGTATATATAGATATGTCATCAGGTGGTGCTGATCCTCCCCGACCCCCGATCAATGATAATAGTGACAATCGCACAGGTGGAAAGAAAAAACGATATGTGCTTAGACTATTACCACCTAGAGATAATCTGTCATCGTCTACCTCATCCCTGTCTAGTGTATCTATGCCAATAAGATCATTAGATGTTTTACCTACACCATGTCCACCTTCAACTGAAGGTATACCATCTCTTACTCCAATTAATGCAACTAGACCGTCCACAGTGCCTACATCCACACCATCTCCTTCCTCGGGTGTAGCGAACATACCTTCTGATGAAGATAGAACAAATTCGGTGATGGAAGACCCCCCTCTCAATGATCGTCCTACGATTACACTGATCAATGGAGCGTAAGTATTAACTACTACATAAATCCCATTATATATCATATGACCTTTTCTGTTTTGACACTTGCACTGACAAATTATTTGTTATGTTAAGTTTTCATCCATCTAAGGTTGCAGCAAAGGCTATCACATTGTCCATTAGACAACAATTGGATAACTCATGGCCAACATGGGGAGCAATTCCAAAAGACCATCAAGAACTCTTTTTCAATCGTTTTAAGGTAATATATTCACCACTTGTACTAATTTCAATGTCGTACATGATAGCTCATGATTTTGGATTTTTTATTGTTCAAATTGAGTTATGTTGTTGCTCATTGAACATTTAAATTGATTTATAATTATGCTTGATATTAAAAATCCTTCGTGGTTAATCAGTTCCAACTAATACTAATTTGGATTTGTTTTTTTCGTTTTATTTGTACTATTATTGGTGTTGATGTATTTCTATTATATATCATAACTTTGTGTTACTTTAGAGGAAATTGGTTTGGAGACCAGAGGAAGAGAATGAAATTAAAAAAGTTTTTCACTCAAAAGCCTTTCATAGGCTTTCTGAGATGTTCAGCGATGCCCAAAATGAAAATAAAAGGTCATATTGGATTGTAGATCGTGTCTGGAATTATCTATTATCACATTGGAATGCACCCGAGTATCGTCCTAAGTGTGAAAAGGCAAAAAAAAAAATCGAGCATCTGAAAAGGGTGGCTGTATGCCCACAGGTGGTTCTATTAGCTTGCAGGATCATGTCATTCGCTTGGTAAGATGATTTTACAACTTATAATTTGAAATTTTTTTAACTTTAGTGATTATCTGGTTATGTTATATTTTTCTTGTAATGTTTGTAATTAGTCTCAGGAACTTGGTCGATTTGCATACATTAATGAGATTTTCCAACAAACACACTTACGGAAGGATACTGGTGAATTTGTCGATGATAGATCTAGGCAGACGCATGTGAGATGATAATTTGCCGTGGTTTTTTTAATTGAACATTATGTTGTATTAAATTGATAAAATAATAACTGTTTATCAATCAAAGGAAAATTTTGAGGCTAGATTATCTCAAGCTAGGTCTGATGTTCAATCTAGTGTTGGTGATTCTGAAATGACTCCGTTGGACCTTGATGAAGAACAAAGACTAAGGACTCGGTGTTGGATTGCAACAGCTGGACCTATGCGTAAGGGACGTCTTTATGGTACTGGCGATCTTGCTCATTCTTATAAATGTGGAGATGACACATTCATGCAAAACTTGCAAGGATCTTCTAGCCATGCCTATAACTCAGCGAAAATTAATCAAATAAAGGAGGAGCTTCGTCAATCAAAGGAGGAGTTGCATCAATCAAAGGAGGCGTTGCGTCTATCAACGGAACAAATGCGAGTATTTCAATCAGTTGTACTTCAGTTTCTACCTCCAGAAGCTCGCAACATTATGCAGCAGCAAACACAACTGGTCGATCAACAACAACACCAACAACACCAACAACATGATCAATCACATGAACAGCAGCAACAAAACAATGATCAACCAGCAGATGACCAGCAACAACTTCATGACCAGCAACGACATTCTGACAATGACTATTATGATTATTGACTTAGAAACACAAAATGACTAATTAGATGTTGAATATTGTGTTTTTATTTTATTTTTATTGTGAACTTAATTTACTTTGTTAAAACATTTCTGTTGAATGTATGAATCTGAGTCTTTCATATTATAATATGTGTTTATTTTATAATGATTTTATATAATATCAATAATAAAAAAAATCTTCCTAAAACAAAGTAAATTATTGAATCTGAACATAAATTACCGACGGAAAAATCCGTCGGTAATTTCCGAGGGAATGGGCCGTCGGAAATTTTCGACAGATACGGAAATTACTGATGGACACAAAAATCCGTCGGTTAAATTTCCAACGACCATTTTACCAACGGATTTTTGTCCATCGGAAATTCGATATTACCGACGGATTTTTTGCATTTTCGACGGATTTTGGCCGTCGAAAATACCGATTTTTTTTGTAGTGAAAAATAAAAAATAAAAATACATTAAGATTTTGAATTATGAAGTGAGTCACATGCCTGTTAATATATGTGGTTACTGGCTTAGGTCTTGTAGAAGATCTCCGGAATCTTCAAATATATATAGTTACTTATGTTTGTATAATATGTAAATGATTCATTATATTTATGTGGGCTGTGTTACGGTTTTAAAGGCTCCGAAAGCATATAATTCCTGTTTTTCTACCTCTAAATCTGTGCCAAATGAGGAATAATTAAGGAGCAAACGGTCATTTTATTTCTATCTATTCAATTTACCAAGCAATGTGGAAGCCGGAGACTTCATGTTAATTGTAACTGCAATAAGTTATGATGGAAATAATCTAAAAATATTTCAATATTGTTTTTTATTTGCTTCGAGTATTATTGTTTCTTGAAAGATATATATGATTTCCGTTAAAAACATTTGTCAGAAAATGAGAAAGAAGAAATCTAGAATAGATCTGCTAGCTCCCTTCGATTGATGTCCTATAATAACAGAGAAATCTAATTCAAGTGTTCCAGGCGACAAGCTGCATTTGGTCTGTTCTAAAGCTATGAATATAAAACGCATGCGCCTCTGGGCGTAAAACATGCATTAGAAGCTCTTTACTCTTTAGTATATCATATTATTTATCATTTTACTTAATTAATTATTTCTTCCTATTCAATTAATTATAAGCTGTAGATAATCTTAAGGGATTGATCAAGTAAAGGAAGAGAGAGTTTTGCATATGATAAGTCACAAGTTCAAGTTTTCTCTTGTTTTTCTTTTTAGAATAAGGTAAATGTGTGCTCTTCCATATAAAGTTCTAGGTCCCAAAACTTTTTAAGTCTTGAACTGAAACATCATCCTCTTCTTTTGAATTTTTACCCACCAAAAACACTTATATACGTTGTAAGATCTTTTCACTTAAAATATCATCACCTTAATACAAGGAAGAAGTAGATGAATTAAAGTAGATTTTTCCTCTCAAGATGATTAACAATCACATGGAAACACATCAAATCTTAAGTGAATAATAAAATTGTATAAATGCCAAATGTGGGACGAAACTACCGGCTATCTTTCATTCTCTTACTCTTCCTTTCCACCCAATTTTAACAAACTAAAAATACTTTTATATATTTTTCTTTAATTAATTATTTTTATTGCACAAACATATTTTTATTTATTCTGTCACATTACGGCAAGTATCTATAGTGGGTAGCCTGGATTCCCCTTTCTCTTTCATGTTTTGTTAGTGGCAGATTTAAAACTAAAAAACATTAGTCCACAAGCCAATATTGGCTTATAGGGCTACATATCTATTCTTGATCCTCCTCATATGTGCATTCGTGTTCGTAATATAAAATACCAAACAAGACAGCAAATGCGATTTGATGTATTCATCCTTTCACCACTAAATTAAAGACCATTCATCTATATTGTCGTACGGAAGAACTAACGCACTCTTATGAATGAGTAGCCGAACAGAAAACCTGACCACTATTGTTATATCAATATACAAATACTTAAATATAGATCGTGCTTCAGCCTTTTTTTTTTGTTGTCAGAAAAAAATACATAAAAATATGTGATAACATCTTGATTTGCGCAAAGATATTATACAGATTGAGAGAATGTTCAAACATCCATGTTATATTACTATGGGTGCAATATATTTTTAATATTTTGAAAAAAGACATGAAATAATATAGGATTAAGAGAAGCATCCCATAAGGTTGACACCCTAAACTTGATTCATCACCTACCGTCAGGCCTAAAATTTATTGAATAACTGCAAAAGAAGGAATAAATACAAGATCGGAAGGACAAGACCAAAATCCATGTCCCATGCGAGATAGTCAAAATTGTCAAAAACGAAATATGTACTGAGGCAAACCCAGCAATATTTTTTAATTAATATTAAATTATATTTGTATTTTTGGCACAGTTGAAGAAAATAAATGTAAAGAACAATTTGACCATCATTACTTGATTTCAGCTCATATGAGATACATCATTAAGAATTTCGGACCTGTTCGAATAAATAACTTAATTAAGTGCTTATTATATTAGTGTTTGGATAAACAGGACTTAGAGTCTGTTTAGATATATAGTGGTTTTGATTTATATCGATGAAGTCACTTTATTCAAGCCATCATCACAAGTAACGTGCATGTTCAAATAAATAATTATTCACCCTCTGATCTTTCAGTATAATTTTTTGTACTGTTTTGTGTATATAATCTCGTTTGTTGGTATCAATCCCCCTTAATCACTATTTGGTAGGATAAAGATTTTCACTTTAACAAAAAATTAAATATAGGTGATCTAGTCCAATATTGCGTCTCAGAAAGATACACACTGATTGAAATGTGAAAGTAGTACTTCAGTACAAATTAGGTGTTATTTTAGTGGTAAAAGCTTTCAAATATACTCGACATATGCAAAATCAAATCCAGTAGTATCATGATAAAGAACAATTGGATCGGATGATTCAAATCTCTTTATAACTTAAAAAAATCTAACATTTCCTTGTAGTACGTTAATACATATATATATATATATATATATATATATAATGTTACATCTTATTGGATGTTAAAATAATCGTAATTATGACAATTTAAAGTATTTTTCATAAAAAGTAAATGAATATGCATCAACAAATTATACCACAAATTAGTTTAGTATCTTGTAATTTGCATGCATAATATTAAATTCACATTTTATAATTTATAAAAGTAAATTTTTTATGTTATTTTGAATTTTTAATATATTATTAATTACTTAGTTTGAATTTTAATAAATATATGTTAAAAGATATGTTCATAAATATT
>PYAF01000518.1:359301-373875 GCA_007407185.1 Glycine tomentella | reverse complement strand
CTATAGAGAGTATTATCTGTTTTAACCTAGCATCCAACATGCTATATTCAGTGAGCGTCCACTCTTGTGCATAGTATCACACGTTGTCATAAGGTAAATCTGTGCGTCCAGTCACAAGGACTAAGTATCATGAAAAAGGGAAGTGCACATGTACTGCTTTATTCAAATTCCATTTGTCTCTATTACGTTTGAATGACTAACATTTGAATTCAAGAAAAGAACAACACAGAAGAGACTAGAAGACCTCCTTGGAATATCCCTTGGAAGGTCACTTTCACAAAGGTCAAAAAGCACATGGTGTTGTGTACTTCATAAAAAATCCTTTCCATTTAGAGCTTGACACATTGATCAATTCCTCTATGTGAGACAATGATCCCTTCAAGATAACAATGCAGATCCCCAAACGGATACTTCACTTAAGAGCACGAGAAATATTGACAAAGTTAAACTATGTTATAAACACTACACATTCTACACTATTATTATTCTTTGCAAAGCAAAGTAATTTGTATTTGTGCTTAATTGTATATTCACTCTTTGAGTGTTAATAATAATTGTATTCGATCAAACATTTCTTTGTGAAAGTCGGGAGTGGCTCAGTGTTAAAAAATACTTGGGTTCTTAGATTCAGGGGGAGTCTAAGAAGATACCGGAAGTGGTGTTAAGAATACTTGTAATGCTAGGAGTAGCGGGTTAGAATACTTGTTTGTAATAAGTCCTTGAGTAGTGGAACCCTTTACTAGTGAGTAAAGGAGAACTGGACATAGCTCGGGTTAAATGAACTAGTAGAAACCAAGTGTTTTTACTTCTCTCCTTATTGTTTTATCGAGTATTCTTATTACATTTTCTAACATCATTTTACACCAATTGCTAATTTTAAAAACTATTTTAAGATCTTTTTATTTGTCACTGGACGATTACTCTGTTCTTCATTACATAGTCTTTTTTTTTATTTTCAGTGGATAACCAATGTTTATCTTTGTATTATTCATACTATCCACGTTATTGCGAAAAGTTTTTTATCTTTGATAAACACATTATTCAACTCCCTCTTTAGTGTGTTTCTTGCAGTTTTAGTTGGTATCAGAGCTTGGCCTTAAAGGTTGAGTATCTGACAACACTAAGGAAAAGATCCTATATATATATCAAAGTTATGGAAGAAGGATTTGCCACCAACAAACCACCTCTATTCAAAGGGATAAAGTACGACTATTGGAAGGAGCGCATGGTAGCCCATTTTAAATCTATTGATATAGATTTATGGGATGTGGTGGGAAAATGGAGATTACATACCATACGTTGACCAGCTGAACAAAATCCCCTGAAATCAGTGGACAGAGAAACAAATGCTCAGATTTTTGCTAAATTCCAAGGCTAGGAACGTCATGTTGTGTGCTCCTTCAGAAAAGGAGTACACAAAGATACATAACTTCAGAAGTGCTAAATAAATGTGGGACACTCCAGTTGTAACATATGAGGGCACCTCACAGGTAAAGAGGAACAAACTTAGTCTACACTCCAATTGTAACATATGAGGGCACCTCACAGGTAAAAGAGGAACAAACTCAATCTTCTCACCTGTAAGTATGAACTCTTCTCCATGGAAGAAAATGAAGACATACAAAGTATGTTCGGATGTTTTCAAACCATTCTTAATGAACTAGGATCCTTAGGTAGAACTTATGATAATTATGACCACATTGACAAAATTTTAAGAAGTCTATCTAGGAAATGGAGACCGTAAGTAACAACGCTGAGAGCATTAAAGAATCTTGAGTCCATGTCTCTTGAGGAACTTGTTAGTACCTTTAAGGTTCACGAACAAGAGCTCCAACAAGTCAAAGGTCTTAAAAGAGAAAAGTCAGCAATCAAAAGAACAAGAAAAAACCATCATCCAATGAACACATACGAGAAGCTCCTCCAAAGCGCTTAAATTCAATGATTCATTTGATGATGAATCTGAAGAAGACTCAGATGAAATTGAGCTCGCCTTCATCTCTTGCAAAATCCACAAGATGTGGAGAAACAAAAGTGGATCTAAGTGGAGAAGCTCCCAAAGAAGAATGCCCTGAGACAAGAAGAACAAAGACAAAAGCTCTAATAGTCTGCTATGAGTGAAAAAGCCTGGACACTTCAAGTCAAAATGTCCAGATCTAAAGAAAAGTCAAGATAAGAAGAAATTCTTTAAGGCTAAAGAAAAAAAGGGGCTTATGAGCACATGGGAACACTTGGACGACACTTCATCTGATGAAGACGATGAAGAAACAAACATATGCCTGATGACAGACATAACTTTTGAAGGATCCGAATCAGACCAGGATGATTGGGTAAATTTTGATGACCCTGAGTATGTTAGAAAAGCTTATCATGAACTTTTATCTAATTCATCTATTCTCTCAAAATCTTATAAAACATACGAAGAGATTTCAAAAATTTATCCAAAGGTCATTTAAAGCTTGAGAAAACCCTTCAAGATCAAGTAGATGGTTCGCTAGACGAGTCCACTCAAGCATGTAAAGCTTGCGAAACTCTTAAAGAAAAAGAGTCCAAGTTATGCATTGAGATAAAGACAAATGCTAGCAAAAAAGCTACCATTGTTATGAACTTTTAGGAGTTGGAAAAAAATTGAAAGATCTTTAATAGGATTTGAAAGAGCTTAATGAACTTCACGATCATTAAAAAGAAGAAAAATATGATCTTTGGAGAGTGTGTGCATAAGCACGCAAAGATTATGTTGAACTCAAACTGATTAAACATAATCTTTGGGTGGAATGTGAAGAACACAAGAAATCTACAAGTTTTTTAAAAGATAAGCTTCTAAAGCATCAAGAACTTAAAAGTCAACCTCAAGATGTTGTAAAACTTAATGATGACGAAATAAGAACCTTAAAGACTATATTATCCAGTTTTGTCAATGGATTAGACAATCTTACCAAGTTGTTAGGATACTGTAGAAGTTCTACTAACGAATCTGGAAATGGATATAAGGGGAGGGTATATGTTTGGGATGAAGATACAATTGTATGCTACTTCTTTGGAAAAATTGGACACATGACGTCCAGATGTAGGGATTGTCCTAAGTGTAAAATATGGGAACACTTCAAACTTAACCAAGATGGGAGTGAATTGGTTAGACTTGGTAAATTAAAAATTTTCTTTAACAAAATCAGAGTTTTTCCCTTTGGATCTTTATCACTTTTGAAACCAAGAAACTTTATTCAATCTAATGCTCAATCCAAGGTATCTAATTGCTCAAGAAATTTAGTTGATAATCAAAGTAACACAACCAAGAAAAAACAGTATGTAATCAAGAAAAGCATTTAAATCAAAGCACACAAGATTTATACTGGTTCACTTCAAACACTATGAAACTACATCCGGTTTTCTTCCACTTAACACTAAAATGGAGTTCCACTATTGCAATTTTCAGTTCTTACAAGTTATTACAAAGTCTCTCTTTATCAACCCTAGATAAAGTTCAGAAATCTAAAACACTATTAGATTCTTAGAGACAAGCCACTAAGAACACTACTCAGTATATCCCCTAGAGAAACTATATCTCTAGATTTACAAGCAAGAAACCCAATTACAATAGACTATCAAATACAAAATTCACAAAAGAATTACAACCTCAAAGTTTAAGGAAAGAAATCACATGATGATCCAATGAATGATATGCATATGAATGATTACACCAGGTTGAATAATGAAAACAAACTTAGAACATCACTTCCCTTAAGCTTTGAAAAGAAACTTCTTGCTTTAGGAATCACTTAACAACCCATAAGAGTTTTTGTGAAAGCAAGAACTCTATGAACTCAGAAAATCACTAAAAGAATGTTTAGAAAGCCTTAGAATGCTCAAAATACAAATTGATCAAGTTATTGAAATAGCTGAGCAAGGGCTCTATTTATAATAAATTTTCTAACCGTCAGTAATAGATTAAATACGCTCCTGTAATCGATTATTTTGCTTATGTAATTGATTATTTCAAGACTGTAATCGATTAAAATGTTCAACAAATTTTTGGGTAAGAGCCACGAACAAAATAATCGATTATCCCGACTTGTAATCGATTACACCATACAGTTGCACAAAAATAAATACACTATGTAATCGATTACAAACTTTGGTAATCGATTAAACCAGGAACCTGCACAAATTGATTTGAACTATGTAATCGATTACTACAACTGGTAATCGATTAAACCAGGAACCTGCACAAATTGATTTGAACTATATAATTGATTAGTACAATTGGTAATCGATTAAACCAGCAGAACATGTTAAGTATAGCATATAATGTAATCGATTACTATTCCTGGTAATCGATTATGACAGGAAGGTGATATATTTTGATTAGCCTATGTAATCGATTACAACATGTTGGTAATCGATTAAATAGTTCATTAAAGCTGTTTATAAGAGTACTAAGGTAAAATAATCGATTATTCCGATACGTAATCGATTACATTGTTCTTGAAAAGTTTTCCAGAAAGCACCAAGAACAAGATAATCGATTCTTTTCTTGATATAATCGATTAATCTAGTAGAAAACATTATTTTTCCAAAAACTCTTGATTTATTTCAAAACCTTAGACAATTTATCAAAGCCTTGTAAATTCTTTTACTCAAATTAATTCCCTTAATGAATGATATGAATGCAATGCACTTGGATCACCAGAAAAGCTTTCTTCCTTTTACATTCAATCACAAATTAATCTTTAAGGCTTTAAGGCATGTTGAAAGTTCAAAACCTTCCTTCTTGAATCAATCTATGCTTTGTGCTTCAAGCAGCTCCCCCTGAGTTCAACACTAAGAAGGGTTCACTTGTCATTGTACCTAGAGAGTGGTTGCTTGCGACATATGATGGGAGAAAAGTCTATGTTCCAATGCCTGACTCCCTATCATGGTAGAACAATCACTTTTGGAGGGAATAAAAAAGGTAGAATAACAGGCATGGGTAAGATTGGTATTCACCTATATTCGTCTATTGATAATATTTTGTTTGTTGAAGGTCTTAATCATAATCTACTGAGCATAAGTTAATTATGTGGTATTGAATATGGTGTATCCTTCAACAAGGATAAATGTGTCGTCCAGTGTGAGGATGGGTCTCCCTTATTTTCCACAAAGAGAAAAGGCAACCTCTACAAGATAAGACTAGGGGAACTCTCAAATCAAAAGGTGTCATGCTTACTGCCTATCAAAGAAAATCATTGGTTATGGCATAGAAAACTTGGCCATGCAAGTTGGAGGTTAATCTCCAATTGCAGAAAAATAACCTCGTAAGAGGTTTACCAAGTATGTCATATAAAGATGATTTACTTTGTGAGAGGTGTCAAAAGAGAAACAAATTAAAAACTCTTTTACCAGTAAAAACACAGTTTCCACCTCTAGACATCTCCAACTATTACATCTTGATTTGTTTGGTCCTATAGAACTGTGTCCATAAGTGGAAGAGGTATGGACTTGTCATAGTGGACGACTACTCTAGATGGACATGGGTTATGTTCCTAAATCACAAGGATGAGTCCTTTGATGTCTTTAGAAGTAAACGAGTTCAAAATGAAAAAGGAGTGTGCATTACTTCAATAAGAAGTGACCATGGAGGTGAGTTTGAAAATGAAAGGTTCCAACTGTTCTATGAGGAAAATGGAATTCTTCACAATTTTTCAACACTAAGAACTCCTCAACAAAATGGAGTAGTTAAAAGAAAGAACAGATCTCTCCAAGAGATAGCTAGAACCTAGCTAAATGATAACTCAACCCCTAAGCACATATGGGCTGAAGCAGTGAATACTGCATGCTATCTTCATAACATAATTTATATAAGACCCATCTTGAAAAAGACTTTCTATGAATTGTGGAAGGGACGAAAATCAGACATAGAATATTTTCATCCTTTTAGGTGCAAGTGTTTCATTCTAAACACAAAGGATAGTCTAGGAAAAATTGATTCGAAAAGTGATTGTGGAATATTTCTTGATACTCTCAAACATCAAAGGCATTCAGAGTGTACAATTCATGAACCTTAGTTGTTGAAGAAGCTGTCCATATAAGATTTGACAAAAATAATCCTAATAAAGAATTATTAGAGCTAGATGAGTCATTTGCAGATTTACGGTTGGATGATAGCATAGCAGTTACTAGCTCATCCATAAAGGAATCAAAGATACTCGCGTCCACTCAACAAGAAGATCAAGTTGAAGTCAGAGAACCCAACGGACGCATTATAAGAAGGAACCATCCAGAAAGTCAAATCATAGGTGATCCAACAAACTGTGTTCAAACTAGATTGTCATTAAAAACACGAGGACACACTACACTAATCTCTGAGATGAAGCCCAAACACATTGACGAGGCAATGCAAGATGTCGACTAGGTGAAAGTAATGCAAGAAAAGCTTCACCAGTTTCAAAAGAATGATGTCTAGAAGCTCATTGAATTACCAAAAGGAAAGAAGGCGGTTGGAGCGAAATGGGTATTTCGTAACAAACTAGATGAAGATGGTAAGGTTGTGAGAAACAAGGCAAGATTAATTGCTAAAGGTACTCAAAATAGGAAGGTATAGACTACCCAAAAACCTTTGCACGTGTTGCACATTTAGAAGCAATATGCATATTACTTTCATTTTCAACCTATAATAATATGAAGTTGTATCAAATGGATGTAAAAAGCGCATTTCTAAATGGATTAATCCAAGAGGAAGTCTATGTTGAAAAAATTAATGGATTTGAAAGTGAAACCCTTCCTCAACATGTTTTAAACTCAACAAAGCTTTATATGGACTTAAAAAATCTCCTAGGGCTTGGTATGAAAAACTAAGTTCATTTCTTTTAGAAAATGATTTTGAAAGAGGTAAGGTTGACCAACACTCTTTTGTTAGAATTATAGGTCTTAATTCATATTAGTACAAATGTATGTGGATGATACCATCTTTGGTGCCACTAATGAAATGCTTTGTGAAGATTTCACTAAGTTAATGCAGACTGAATTTGAAATGAGCATGATGAAAGAGCTAAAGTTCTTTCTAGGATTGCAAATAAAGCAAACTCCAAGGCATTTATATTCATCAGACCAAGTATATAAAAGAACTATTAAAGAAGTTATTGTTGATTCAAGAGGAGTCATGAAAGGATGGACAAGGAATCAAGCTTTGGAGTTTTGTGCTTTCAACATGCCTCATTTCAAAAATGTCTTGGAAGCTTGAAGATCAATTTGATTCATGTAAAAGGGAAGATGTGTTATTTGATAATCCAATGTGCATATCATGCATAATCATTCATTTAGGATTGTTAGAATGAGGGCCAATACAAAAGCAATTAATAATTGAGGCAAATTAAAATCAAGTTTTTGGAAAAATGAAGTTTTCCTGCTTTAATCGATTACAGATATGTTGGCATCGATTATTTTTTTCTTCGTGCCTTCTGGAAAACAAACCAAGAACAATGTAATCGATTACATATCGAATTAATCGATTACCTAGGCTAAAATTGAAATAACATACTTCCTGTCTTAATCGATTACAGAAGTTCGTAATCGATTACATATCATGCCTATGACTAACATGTTTTGTTGATTTAATCGATTACATATCGTTTTAATCGATTACATAATACATTTGAAAATATTAGTCTGCCTGTTTTAATCGATTACTCAATGTATTTGGAAAATCATGAGTGTCTGGTTTAATCGATTACGTGACGAAATAATCGATACAGGAGCGTGTTTAATCGATTATAATGTTCATAGCTCAAACCCAGAACGTATTATAAACACTTTAATCGATTACATTCTTGAATTAATCGATTACATATGTGAAATAATCGATACAGGAGCGTGTTTAATCGATTATTTTCAGTTAGAAAGCTGTTATAAATATAACCCATTGCTCTGTGATTTTAAGAGTTGAGAAATTCGAATTCTGGGCAATCACAAACATTCATGAGCTTTCTTTAGTGAGTTTTCTGAGTTCAAAAATGTCTTGGCTTCACCAAAATTCATATGGGTTTTTAATTTGATGAGTGAAGCATCATTGAGTTTCAAAGAGTAAGGAAAAGGATGCATTGAATCTGTTATTCATTCTTTCAACCTAGTGAATCATACATATGCATTTTGTTCATTGGATTATCAGGTGAATTCGTTCCTTATTCTTTGTGGATGTAAATCTGTTATTTGATTTCTGTAAAGATTGGCTTATTGTAAATGAGTTTCTTGCATGATAACTAGAGATAGTGTTTCTCTAGGAGTTGCTGATTAGTGTTCTCAATTGGGTTGGTCTCTAAGAATCTAATAGTGTTTTAGATTTCTGAACTTTATCTAGGGTTGATAAAGAAAGGCTTGTAATATCTTGTAAGAACATTAATTTGCAATAGTGGAACTCCATTCTAGTGTTGAGTGGAAGAACTAGACGTAGCTTCATAGTGTTTGAAGTGAACCAGTATAAAAATTGTGGCTGATCTTTATTCTAATCTCTTCATCTCTTTATTGCTTTGGTTTGTGAATCAAATTATTTGCACAAAAAGATTTCAGTTGTCTATTGATTTTCTTGATAGAGGAATTTGATTGAATATAAGATTCTTGGTTTCAAAACATTTTTAAAGTGATAAAGATCCTGTGGAAACTCTGATTGAAAATTTTTAAATACCAAGGTTCAACCAATTCACCCCCCTATTGGTTGTATTGAAGTATTCCTATTATTTTTAGTTATACATGAGTGATGCAAAAGATATGAAGACTCATATGCATCCCACTACACATCTTGGACTAGACGAGGAATCAACGAAGGTGGACGGGACCCAGTACAAAGCAATGATTCGCTCACTACTATATCTTACTGCGTCAAGGCCTAATATAATGTTCAGTATTTGTTTATGTGCTAGATTCCAAAAGGAACCAGGGGAAGGTCATTTAACTGTAGTTAAACATATATTCAGATATTTAATTGGAACTCCTAACCTTGGTCTTTTGTTCAAAAGAAGGGAAAGTTTCAGGCTCACAAGCTATTGCGATGCAGTGATAGTGATAAAGTAGAAAGAAAAAGTACAAGTGGAAGTTGTCACTTGATAGGAGGAAACTTAGTCACATAGATATGCAAGAAGCGGGGATCAACTGCATTATTCACTGCTGAAGCATAATACATGTCAGCAGCAAGTTGTTGCGCCCAACTTCTATGGATAAAAAACCAGATTGAAGACTATATCATCTATGAGAGTAAAATTCCTATATATTGTGATAATAGAACTAATATTAGTCTTTCAAAAAACCCAACATTGCATTCTAGAGAAAAGCATATAGAAATTAAGCATCATTTCATAAGAGATTGTGTTCAAAATGGTACAGTGGATTTACAGTTTGTACCCACTAATGAACAACTTGCTGATATTTTTACAAAACCATTAACTGAAAAAAAGGTTGATTTTGTTAAGGAGTCGACTTAGAATGATCTCTATTAATGATTGATTTAATATACATATGTCATCCACTAGTGCATCCAAGGATACGTCGTCCATTGGCCATTACCACACACTCACAATGTTCAATATATGGACGACATGTCATGTTTTTTGTATATATAAAAACACAAGGTTTTCCTTTGTGAAACGTTGTAATGCTTCATGCTGAGTCAATTTTGCAAAGTGGGCCTAATGATTGCTTTTGAAAAAGCCTACAAGTCCACTATAAAGAAAAAACACACTTACGTTGAAACTATTGAGATTACACTCTGCTTGCAAACACTTCAACTTCTCTCTGAGTTTTTCAAACCCTAGCTTTCTTCCCTCTCAAATGGCCTCTGCAAACACCCATGTCACTGAAGCCATCCCAACCATGGAAATCACTATCATACACACTAATAATGAGCCTTCCATTTACGTAGAACACTTTTTCAATATTCAAGAACTCAAAAAAGTGGGTCTAAAGCTGAATGAAACCTTGTTATTTTATAGAGCAAGACATCTTTTTAATGAACCCCAAAGCATCTACCAGAGCTAATAAGGACCTTCTAGTGACATGTTGAGTTCGTCAACAAGAAGACCATAACCTCCAAGGTTTTGGGAGTAAAGGTCGTACTGTTAAGCGACACCATTGCTAAGGCAACAGGGTGTCTGTGCGAGGGCAGTACCTACCAAGAAGGTTGGGAAAAGAACTATGACTCCCATATCACCTCTCTACCATGACAATGTTGACAAGGACGGTGATCAGAAGACTATCATCTACAACTTGATGTGTGAAAAGGCCAAAATTTGGGCCAACATTCTGAACAAGAGTGTTCTTCATAAGGTTGGATGCAAGACGACCCTCTCTGACCTCTGCAAGTTCGTGCTATTTCACTCGATAGAGAACCTTCCATTTGACCTTCCACACATAATATATCAACATTCAAAGGAACCTCAAGGGATTAGGTGGTTTGGACGGCATCTACTATGCAATACTCATCAACAAGCTTATATGGGATCAATGAGTCTATCATGTGTTCAACAAGATGGACAAGGACTCTAAGCATACCTTAATATTTAAGGGTTCAGTAGTGCTAAACAACAAAAGTTTAGCAAAACTAACCTAAAGGCTATGAAGGTGGCCTTGGAACAAACCTTGAAGAAGGCTCCATAAGGAAAATCAAGAAGATCATGGCTGAATAGAAGAAGAAGAAGAAAACCAGGAATCAATCCCAAAGGGATGAAGAAGAAGATGAGAAGTTGGCGAAGGAGCATTGAACCAAAAAAAGGCATGAGTCTGTTGCGTTTGCTTCTGCTAGTCCACCCATAGTAAACCCATTCGCACAAAGGTTGAAATACCTAAGTGGGATTAATGATGATGAGGAAGGACTTGTACAAGTGGCCCTACAAATGCAGAAAGCTATTACTCCTGACGCACTTACTCCTAAGAAAGCAAAGAAGGCTCAACCTGGAACTAAACCATGAGCATCTATTCTTCTCTCGACCATTTCGCGACGGGTCAAGACAAGGGCTACCAAGACCAGCCCAAAGATTGGTGAAAAAGAATAGGCGATTTCCTTCATAGAAAACAAGGAAGATCCAGCCTCTTCCTCATCAAATGGTGAGTCCACTGATGACACTCCCCTCATGCCACTACGCAAGTCAGCACCAATCCCATGACTGCATCCACCTCCCTTTCCATTACAACTTTATAGGTTTAGAAGGATAGCTCCAAAGGAGCCATTGATAGATGCTCAACGTTTCCGTTTAGCCTACATTCATGGTAATCCTACACTACTCTCTCCCTACTTTGAAGTTATTTTCACTGAACTAGTGGTAAGGGAAACCATATCTACTGAAGCACCCATCTAGACGCGTGTCGATTATGAGCACACTCTATATGAAGCCTTTAAGGATTTACCATCAAATGCAATAGTCCATCTGCCTCCTCCAACTTGGACTTGTCCAGTTCAATCATCTATTGTCAAGATGCCTCCTCATTAGCTGGCACCTAACACTCAGCAACGGGTTTGACCCTCCACTGAGGTTACCCCTTCACAAGCTTGGCGTAGTATGAAGAAGAAAAAGGATCAGAAGAGCTCCCAAGGCAGTGTCTCTCAAGAACTGTTTGGCAAACAAAGTATGACACTTTGCAAGAAGTAGAACCTCTCAATATTCAGTTCGAAAAAAGGTGCACCTATGGGCGCCAATTACAAGATGATTGCTAGTGCATCCTACAGATATTCAACTCTCTGTTGATGATCGTTCATCCCTTGGCAACTTACATGAACATACATACTTGCATAGTCAAGCCATAATTTACCCTCCTGTTTTGCATATATCTAGGGCAATTGACACCAAGATAGTTGCTGATAGAGTTTGCCCTCATTTACCAGTATGGATGCTTCCAAGAAGAAGGGATTCAAGCTATATTACAAGGAATAGATGCCCTCTAGGCAGATGAAGGTAAGGATTATGAATTATCCCCGCAATTAGAGCTCACTATTTCATGGGAAGCAATTGATTCAAACTCCTGATGCTCATGATGTGAGGACCTTCTGGAGTCAGATAGTATGGATGGATTCTCAAAAGGCCTCTACCTCTGCCTATGATGGAAGTAATGTTGTTGCGCCACATAACAATGTTCAAGTCAAACCTGTTAGGAAGCATCACTTTGTTGATGCCTGCATCTGCATCACAAGAGATGATGACAACTACTCTTTCATCCAACATCTTCTCCAGCTTCCCTCCATTCCATACAGAGGAACCTACAACTTGAAGAAGATGATAGAAACTCAAGTGATAGCCCATATGACTCAAATCCATGAGGCTCAACAGAAGAGGAAAGCTGAAGTTGCTGCTGTTAAGATTGTTGAGCAAGAAACTACCACCACTGTTCAAGCTGAAGCATATGCTAAAGCTATGGATGTCACCATTGTGCGTGGGTCCTTATTGACCTTACAAGCACTGATGCCATGGACGAGACTGGTGAAGCATTCAATGTAGCTATGGCTGATGAAGTTGAACCACTAATTCTGAATCCTCCGTCCAAGTAGTCAACAATTTCCAATGAAGCCACCTCTCAAGACAAGGGTGACCATGATGTTGTAATTGTATACTCCACAAGTTCTGGTCCTGACCCTCTTAATTACGCACAAACTACCATTGTCACTCGTGCTCAGGTTCAAGATATGATATGACAAGCAATATAGTCCTTTGCAGAACGTCAATGACAAGAGAATGAGCAGTTTTTCCTCTCTATGCATAATGTCGTTACAACACAGATCTCCAATCTTGGGGTCATCCTTTTACAGAAGATCCAACAAGCTTAGCTATCAATGCTTGGAGTTGTTGCTGCACCTGTTTCTCCACTACTCTCCATAACTTCTGCTCTTGAACATCCACCACAACCTTTGGCTCCGATACCACCACCACCTTCATCCTCTCCACCACCTTTCCAACCTTCACCACCATCGCTCTCTCAAGACTTACGATGATGTTCTTCAATTTTTCTATCTTCGAACCCATTTTTTTGCTTATGACAAAAGGGGGGAGAAATAGGAATTTTGATTGTAGTGAAAGTTTTTTTATCTATATAAAAGCAGTCTTGAAGTATATATATATATATATATATATATATATATTCTTTTTTACCTATTACATTTCACTTCTATTTTTTTTGTATATACATGCCATTTCCTTGCCATGCTTGAACTTAAGCAGAGTTTAACTACATTACATTCTCTCTTATAACTCTATTCTTTTAATCAAAATTTATATTATTTCTCATATTAAAAGATGGTGAGATTGTTAGGTCTCGACGACCATGCATCTCATCCACCCTAGATTTTGATGTATAACACAAGTATAAATTATTGATATTCTAATGAAAGTGGACAAGATTATTATGTTAAAGGAATATCGTCCACAGTTATGGAGAGCATTCTCTGTTTTAACCTAGCGTCCAACACACTATATTCAGTGAGCGTTCACTCTTGTGCATAACAGTATAACACACTGTCATAAGGTAAATTTGTGCGTCTAGTCTCAAGTACTAAGTATCACAAAAAGGGAAGTGCACATGTATTGTTTTATTCAAATTCCATTTGTCTCTACTATGCTTGAATGGCTAACATTTGAATTCAAGAAAACGATGACATAGAAGAGACAAGAAGACCTCCGTGGAATATCCCCTGGAAGGTCTCTTTCACAAAGGTCAAAAAGCATATGGCGCTGTCTGTACTTCGTATAAAACCTCGCCATTTAAAGCTTGACACGTCGATCAATTCCTATATGTGAGACAATGGTCCCTTCAAGATAATGGCATAGATCCCACAACGAATGAAGTCTATAAAAAGGATGTCTCCCCCAAAGAAGTTATTCGACGAAAAATGTAAAAGAAGAAAGAACAAGAGCACGAGAAATATGGAGAAAGTGAAACTCTATTATAAACACTATACGTTGTACACTGTTATCATTCTTTGCAAAGCAAAGTAGTTTGTCTTGTGCTTAATTGTATATTCATTATTTAAGTGTTAAAAGTACTTGAATTTGATCAAACATTTGTTTGTAAAAGCCATGAGTGACTTAGTGTTAAAAAATACTTGGTGTTAAGAATACTTGTAAAGCCAAGAGTGGCGAGTTAGAATACTTGTTTGTAATCAGTTCTTGATTAGTGGAACTCTTTACTAGTGAGTAAAGGAGAACTGGATGTAGCTCAGGTTGAGTGAACCAATATTAAACCAAGTATTTCTACTTCTATCCATATTGTTTTATCGAGTATTCTTATTACATTTTCTAACATCACTTTACACCAAGTGCTTATTTGAAAAACTCTTTTAAGATTTTTTATTTGTCACTAGACGATCACTCTATTCTTCATTACATATTCTTTTATTTTCAATGGATGACCAATGTTTATCTTTGTATTATTCATACTCACTGTTGTTAAATCGCCGAGTTGACTCGGTAGAATCGGCCGAGTCAACGAGTTCACCAGCCCAGCCGAGTCGACTCGGTAGCAGACTCGCAAATGGAAGCAGAACCGGTTAACTCGCGAGTCAACTCGGTTAACTCGGTTGACTCGCCGAGTTGACTCAGTCCATATAAAAGTGAAATTTAGGTTTCGAAACTC
>PYAF01000518.1:338345-359201 GCA_007407185.1 Glycine tomentella | reverse complement strand
GTTATTGATTTGTAATGACTTTTGTTATTGAATTTGAACTCTTTAATATTGATGACTTGATGTGTTTTAATGTTGGATATTCAGTTTATTTTTTTTTAAATATGAAGTAGACTCTTATATACGATTTACGTTTTTACGGTTTTACGATTTTACTCAGCTCACCGATTCTACCTAGACTCTACGATTTAACAACATTGTTCATACTATCCATGTAATTGCAAAAAAACAAAAAAAGTTATCTTTGATAACCACATTATTCAACCTCCCCTTTTAGTGTTTTTCTTGTAGTTTCAATTACAATATCACACTTCTATATAAGATCTATTTTACTTTGCAAGCTTTTACTAAAGTGGGTCACTCTCTATTGAGAAGGTTGAAGCAACAATGATAGGTTTTTCACACAGAGAATTTGGCTTCAGTTTCTCTCACTTGGAAGGCTTCAACTTAACTTCATGGTGCTCCTTGATGACCTCTTGAAGCTCTAGAGAAGATCGTTGAAGTGGATAACACTCAACTCATAGACTTCTAGAGGAAGTAGAAAAAGGAGACAACTGTCAACCAATGGCAACTTGCAGAGTCATTCTAAAGAACTTTTCTGATGAGCATTCTGAAGGTACATCATAATGGAGATTCTTATGTTAGCTGAGAAAGGATCCAGACTTAGGTAGATCCTTGAAATGAATTTCAACCGATATATATGATAGTGAAGACTACATAGTATCTTCAGTCTTCTATTCTAGTGTTCTTCATCAGATCTTCTCATGGACAATTTCACTTTTTAATTTGGTTTATCTTCCAATGTAGTTAGCATTCACTTTTTCATGATGTCCCCTCAGTGTGTGTGGCAGCATATGGAAAGTGAGATGTTATCAACTTATCATATGGAAGACATTGTGTTGTCTTTGAGGTGAATTATGAACCATTTCAAACTTTTTTCTTAAGTTTCAGTGTTCAAAGTCAAGGTCTTCATCATTCTGATGTAAAGTCTGATACAACTTCGTAACACCCTAAATTACTATTAAGAAATTACTATTTATTTTCATTATTTGCGAAAATGATTTAAATCTTGATCATAAAATAACCTTTAAAATGTGAGAAAAATTGTTCCGTTTCTACTTTAAAACACCATTACTCTTAACTTCAAAAAAAGAACCATCCTTATTAACTTATCATCCTTTTAAAAGAAACTTTTTTTTTTATGAAATATCCTCTAAAAAAAACAGTTAATTCATAAGGCATTTGGTCTACAATGAATCATTAAGAAACATTAAAGCTTCATTTAAACATCCTCAATTCTACCTTAGGACCATTTTATTACGCACAAAAAAAAATATACTCTTACATCATGGAGATCACTACATAATACATTTGAGTCACATATAGAGAAACAATACATCATAATAGACCCAAGTGTACCAACTATATGTCATCAACCTCTCTTCCAATGACTCCTACCTATCCTCCTTGATGAGAAGTATCAATCTTTGAACAACCATTGCGTAGTACACGTGAATAGATGTTAGAGAACATTTCCCCACTGAGCATAGGGCCACACCCCCAACTCCCTACATGTCTGTCTCTCTAATTCCATTATGCCTTCGCAACTCGTGTTCATCCAAACTTTTTTGCTTCCTCGTTAAATGTGTCACTTTGCAACGTCCACATAGTGTTTGTAACACCCTCAGATTTCTATATATATGTGCATTTTCTGATAAATCTGCATTTCTAAAATAAATGACATAAATGCCCTTAGAAATTTTTGAAAATGACCAAAATGTCCTTGAACAATTTCACAAATGACAGTTAGGTCCCTAGGGTGAAAATGACCAAAATGTCCTTGAACAATTTCACAAATGATAGTTAGGTCCCTAGGGTAAAAGACTAAAATGTCCCTGAACATTTACCCAAATGACCAAATATCCTTTTAGCTCTGATAAAGCCAGAAAACCTCAGTAAGGTTATGGAAGCCTGACAAAAGTCTAGTATGCTCCTAAATAGAAAATTAGTGACATTTTCAATAAATAAAACTATGAAACAAAATTTTTAGAAATTTCAAAAAATAACTCAGAAAAATGGAATATAGACTAACCTGAGTTTTATAAAAACACAGAAAAGGAAAAGGTGCAATCTAGGAATTTTTCTCTTAATCATAAAGGAAATGGATTCTTAAAAATAAGTAGTCTATATATTTTCTAATTAAAAACAAAGTAAAATTAGATAAACTTTAAGTAGTTTCTAACTACTTATTAAATGATACTAAAACCTTAAGTAGTTTCTAACTAATATTGAAATTTATTTTTGATAAATCAAGTTGAAATAAGGTTTTCTAAAATTATGGAAATAAGTTTCTAAGAAGTTTATTTAAATTAAAGACATAAATTTAGAAACTAAAGCATTAAAACCTTATCCTATAATTAGACTACATAAACAAGTTTCATTGAAACATAATTGCTCTAAATCACTAAGCTGAAACCGTGCAATTAGAAAATCATGGAGAAAACTTTAGAATATTATAGAATTAAGCCACTTGCACGGTTAGAAATCAAGGAAAATAATTATAGGATCAAGTGAAAGGCTAGGTACTTATGATTATTGAAATAAAAGCAATAAAAATCTACCTAAACTACACGGTTTTGCAACAAATAAAATACCCTATGGCTGAAGCAAATTCACGTGAAATCTGGATGGGAGTAGAATGGCAGAGAATTATCTTGAACTAGGACACTTGTGTGGTGAAGAAACTCTAGCCAATTAGAAAATAGCAACTAGAAAGCAAGCCATCATAAGCTTAGGAGATTTTTCAATCAAAAGGCAAAGAAACTTAGTATATAAAAACCAAGTGGGGACCAAAGTGGGGACTGGAAATTCACGTACAACAACCCCACTTCAGCCTTTCCTTTTCACTCCTATTCACTCAAAAAAAAAAAAAAAACAAAGCAAAAAACAGCAGCCCACACCCATAGAAGTTCACGTGAAAAAGCTAGGATTCTTGGAAAAAGGTAGCTTGAATTCAACAAGGAAAAAGCTAAGGTATGGAGAGTATATTGATAAACATGAATTAGATAGTTGATTAAGTTAATCTAATATCCAATCTTTTAGGATTAAAGCCATAATCTTCCTTATTTAATAAAATTTAACGTTGGCATACCATGTGCTTGTTAAAAATCCTCAATGAACTAGAATAATATATAGACTATAACTTGAATACCTAATTAGTTTAAAATAAAAGTGGTTAAATAATATGATTAATCTTGCTTTGTGGACATAGATTACTTTGTTGTATTCCTTTACTACTTACTTGAGGTTGTGGTATTTGTAATTAATTAGTTGATGTTGTTGTGTTGATAATTTAATGTGGCTGTATACTATTATGTTGTTGTATATAAGGTTGTTGTATGATATCATGTTGCTGTATTTAATGTTACTGTAGGATATCATGTTGCTGTATGTTGCTGAACATTTTATTATGTTGCTGTATTTAATAATTATTGAATGATACTATGTCGCTGTATATTGTTGTATTTAATTAAGTTGCATATTATTTGATGATATGGTGATATTTTGATTTATTACTTGATGAATATCATGATTGGCCCTAAAAGTACATGTGTTGTTGAAGAGGTTGTAAACAAGGAATATCATTAAAAGAATTATGTTTTACTTCCTTAAGATTATTTCTCCGAAGAAATTATGGCACACTTGTATATGAAATTTATTATGATGAAGTGGTGGTGCCAAAGTCAAGAGAATTTGATAATGGATGTAATAACAAGAGTAACTAAAAATAAAAGAAAATCATTACATTCATTCTTTGCATTTTCCCCTCGGAGTGGAGGGAAGTCTCACTGGAGTGGGTGAGACTGTTCCACTGGAATGGGTGGAACTATTCTATGGTACTTTTTTTTCCCTTCGAAGTGGAGGGAGGTCTCACTGGAGTGGGTGAGACTGTTTCACTGGAGTGAGTGAAACTATTCTAAATTTTGGTACCTTTAATTAAACCTCTGAGATCTCAGTCATGCATCATTTAAATAAGAAAGCATTCATTATTCATCATACATCTGTTTTACAATTGTTATTTTACTTCGATTATTTATCTATTCCTGTTAATTATCTAATCATATTTATCATGTACTCACCCGAGTTGTGTCTGTGGTTGACACCTGTGATGACCCCAATCTATTTGGGCGAGCAGAGGAACAGTAAGCTAAGGAAAGCACTAAGGAAGGAGCTGGATGTTCTATGTGCTGTTGGATGTTCTATGTGTTGTATTCATGACTTTTTGTTTGACTGTATTTGACACTATGTTGAGCTGTTTGTATCTTATTTTGTAACAGACTATTTGGGACTGTATTGTAATTGGACTGTGTATTAAATTATATTTGAATCGTATATTTTGACAATTTTACGAACGCGTTAGAAAAATGAATTATTACGTATAATTAATTTTACGTAAACGAAATTACGTAGAAAAATTTTTCTGTAAAATTAATAAGCGAAATCTATTAAATACGAACAAGAAACATAGTCGTAATCTATTAAATACGAACAAGAAACATAGTCGTTATAGTGTTCTCCATCAAGCACACACTAAACAAACAAGAGGGATTGGACATTACCCCTTATCGCCCTTTAGGGTCACCATCACTATGGCCCCTCAAGTGGATAGTTCCTCTTCACACACATACACTTGCACTAGGCACCGCACTATCCAAAATATAATCATCCACAACATACTTTGCCGAGGGACAAACACCCCCGAACCCAATCCCAAATCGCCAAGAAATAAGTAATACCACATTACAATAATTTTGCAAGTATAACAATTTAATAATCATTGCCGAGGGTCATATCCTCTTGGTTTTACAATAAAGCAACAAAAATAACAAGTATAACTTCAACTTCACAATTCCTTAAAGCATACTTCATAAAAAAGTAATATGCATAAAACCCACTTTTAGTCCCTCTATTCATAAAGTTTTCTTTTGGTCCCCATCTCATGCATACACACATGAGTCCACAATCTTGGCCTCAAATTCAATATGAAAATTCACACAAAAGTTTGAATTCTGAACATATGTTTTAAAAATCAAAACACTTAATTTCATGCATAAAGCTCAAACTTCAAAGATTATTTCTCATTGATGTAGAAGTCTGTTTTAAACAAATTTTATATGCATTCCTAGATTTTCAAACATGAGAAATCTGTTTTTAAACTCGAAATTATCAAATTTCACCCCCATTAGTGCAGTTGAAGAAAACAGCCTTGCACCCTAGGTAAAAAAGTCCCGAAAACTCATTTTGCCAATTCCCAAAGCTACACAAAACCGTTTGCAATGATCCTTATATGCATCTCAAAGTTTTAAAAAATGAAAAACACAATTTTTTATGTCCAAAGAACTTAATTCTCAGCCCATTAGTGCAGTTTTCGATATAGTGCATAAAGATGCTTAAAAACCCTCAAAACTTGTTTCCTAGGTATCTAGAGCTACACAAATCCAAATGCAATGGTTCTTGTGTCTAACTCTAGGTTTTAAGACCTAATAAAACCATTTTTGAGGTCTGGAAACATCATTTCCATCCCCAAGTTGAATTTTCACAAAAACAGAGTTTACAAAGCATAAACAAGGTCAAAACTTGATTTTAACATATCTAGAGTTTTACAACAACAATTGCAATGATTCTTGAGCTAACCCAAGGTTTTTGGGGTCAATGAATCCATTTTTGGAGTTTAAAACAACAAAAACAGATTTCACAATTAGAAGTTCTCAAAACAGTGGCTATACGAAATTTTTCTCAACTTAAACAACACCATCTATCAAGCTCAACTTCACCCATTCAAACAATTAGGTATGAAGAAGATAATAAGACTCCCCCATACCCTTTGATGTTTAGAAAACTTCTCAAACAAAGAACAAGGAGGAAGAAATTTAGTCTTGAACCATGTCTTCACATCACAAGCATGATAAAGAAAACAAGAAAGGGATGAAATCAAGACTAGCATGAGAGGAAGAAGAAAAACCATAGGGAAGATGAACCAATGAGTGGAAACAAGTTTCTTACCTTAAGAGCTCAAGAATCCAAGGCAAAACACCACACACAAGCACCACACAAGAGCACTAACCCACAACAAGCATGGAAAGAAGAAGGAGAAGGGAAATGATTTTTTCTCCTCCCCATTTGAATGAAAACGACACAACTATTAAGAGAGGGAGAGTTCATGTTCTCTCCCTAATAAAGGCACACACACAACCTAGAAGAGGGCCCACCTCAAGGTGTCATTCTAAGGTTTGTCTAAAAGAAAAAGAAGTCCTTAATTAAAAGGTTCTATCTACTTTAATCATCTTCTAATAACATGTATTTACTAACCTTAATTAGAGTACATTCTAATTAATTAAAGCTACTTAGATTAATAATAATTAGGGGTTAACTAAGTTTTTAGTCCCTAAACTTTTAAAGATTTAGTTTTAGTGCCTAAACTTTTGTTTGACTAGTCAAGGTCCCTCAACTTTTTTCATTAAGATTTTTAGTCCCTAAACTTTTGTGTTACTAGTCAAGGTCCCTAAACTTTTTAAAATTTCAATTTTAGTCCCTAAGCAAAAGTTTGAACTCATTATTTTTATTTATTTAATGAGATTTCAAGGACTAAAAACATAATTTTACAAAAGTTTAGGGACTAAAAACCTTAATGAGAAAAAGTTGAGGGACCTTGACAATTCAAACAAAAAATTAAGGACTAAAAGCCTTAATGAAAAAAAAGTTGAAAGACCTTGATCAGTCAAACAAAAGTTTAAGGACTAAGAACCGAATTTTAATAAAGTTTAGAGACTAAAAACTTAGCTAACCCTAATAATTAGGGTTTGCTAATTATTTCCACTACTTTTTAATCACACTTAATTACTTTCTAGTTCTAGACACATTAAAAACTTAATATCATCATTAAATATCTAATATCTCAATCTTTAGCCTAACATCCACTATTTACTAAAATGCCATTAATGAGTTGACTAGTTTTTCTTTCCTTGACTTCTGTTGACTGTTTTGACTATGGTTTTCTAATATTAAACCTTATTTTTCTGAGCCTAGAACTTTAATTCTAGATCACTCAGCCACGATAGGGTAGTTTCCTGACCTCAAATGAATTTTTCACTATCTATAATGCTACTACACTATAGTTCAACACAACTAATTACTATTTTTACTTTTAACTTCCTAATGCGGAAAAATTTGGGTGTTACAAGCTTCATTCTAATGTTGAATGCTCTATTTGTAGCCTTTGATGTATTTTCTATGTAAGGCCTTATTCTCTTGTACTTTGCCAAAATCAAGTACTTAGAGGGAAGCATTATTCATTATGCAGATGGCCTTTAAGGGATCTTCTGAGTTCTTTACTCTTGACAGTCAGTCTGAGACAACCTATCAGAGAATCAATCTGAGTACCTCAAAATGCATGTACATATATGCTTCTTAATATGTTTAACATTGAAACATTCAAGCTGAATGTTAGTCATCACATAAAACCAGCACCCTTACAATTTACATTGCTAATGGTTTGCCATAATTAAAAGCAGGGATGTAGATTCAACAAGTTGTACATCACTTAATTGACATAGTCCCTTCAACGTACTACAAATTAGACTTTTCCTTAACATGAATTTAATTAGGAACACATAATGGTCCAACATAATCTCTTTATTTAATACAACACCTTTTATATTACTCTAATACAAACATGCATGCAAATGTAGAGAGCAAGTAATCAGAAACATATCATAAATGAGCTCAAAGTGTCAACAATCCAAAACAAAATAAACATTACACTCAACAATCCTTAATAACAAAAATATTTTCAACATGTTCAATAAATGTCGGGCAATAACCCTTTTGTCAAAGGATCATTTATCATGAGATTTGTGCTAATATGTTCTATTACACTCTATTTCTAAACTTTTTCTTTCACTACAAAGTACTTCAATTCTATATGTTTAGCACCTTTAGAGTACTTGTCATTCTTAGAGAAAAAACATTATTTGCAAAAGTTATCACAATACATTTTCACTGCCCTAGCAATACTATCGATAATTCCAATCCCTGAAATAAAGTTCTGCAGCCAATTAGCCTAAATTGTAGCCTTAAAATATGTTAAAAGTTCAGCTTCCATAGTGGATACAACAACAGATTGTTTTGCACTCTTCCATGATACCACTCCTTTGTCTAAAATAAATAAATAGCCAAAGGTTGATTTCCTTGTATCCATGCATCCAACAAAGTTTGAGTTTGAATCCCAATCACCTCAAGGTGATAAGACCTCTTATATGTAAGCATGTGATCCTTTATTCCCTATAAATATCTTAGAACCTTCTTTGCAGCTTTCCAATGTTCCATTTGTGGGTTACTTTGATATCTGCCTAACATTATAGTTGCAAAACTTATGTGTAATTGAGCATATATCTGAGCATACATAATACTCCCAACAATAAATGCATACAAAATTGCTTCCATTTTTTTGTTCCAAATCATTCTTAGGACATTGCGGAAGACTACACTTGTCTTCTTGCTAAATTTGAATGGATGATGTTGAGCACTTTTCCATCCCGAACCTTTTTAGTACTTTATTAATATATACTTTAGAGACAACCCTAACAATCCTTGTGATTTGTTTTGGAATATTTCAATTCTTATCACATAGCTTGCCTCACCAATATCCTTCATTTCAAACTTACTAGAGAGAAAATTTTTAGTCTCATGAAGAAGACCAAGATCATTTGTTGCAAACAAGATATCATCAACATACAAAATTAGAAGTATAATCTTAATCTCATTGAGCTTTAGATTATGCATTAATCAACAATGTTTCCTTAAATCTGAAGGAAACAAATGGTATCGTTAAACTTCAAATACCATTGGCAGGAAGCTTGCCTAAGTCCATATATTGATTTCTTTAATTTACACACCATGTATTCCTTCCATTGAGAATTCTATTGGTTGGTCAATGTAAATATTCTCCTCTAAATCTCCATTAAGAAATGTGGTTTCACATCAATTTGATGTAGCACCAAGTCATAATGGGCTACCAATGCCATGATAATCCTAAAGGAATCCTTTCGTGAGACTTTTTGCTAAGGGTTTTACTAAAAAAGGGGGTGTTAATTATAAAGAGACACATGGTGTGCAAATTAAAGGTTGTCGTGAGAGTCGCATTTAGTCTTAAAGATACGCTTACAATCAACTATCCTACAACCTTCTGGAAATTCTACAAGATCCCCAACACCATTTTGTTCCATGGATTTTAACTATACGTTCACGGCTTCCAACCATTTATCATAATTATCACAACTTATAGGTTGTGAAAATGAATCTGGGTCATCATCATTAATGCTTAAGTCAATATAATTTATATAGATATACCACATAGTCCTTTGAAATAGTTGGCTTTCTTTCTCTTTGAGACCTTCTCAATGCTACTTCTTGTCGTTTTTCTATAATAGGTTCATTCTAAATCATGTGCTCATTATTGTGTTTTTTTTCTTCATTGTTGTTTGGAACAACATCTAGAGAAATGCTCACTTTACTGCTAGAGGCACAAGTCAAATGAACTTGCACTCCAACTTCTATAATTTCCACATTCCATGGAATTGTACTCCCACTTATTTCACCATTTTCAATGAACAATGCATTTCTAATTTGAAAATTTCTCATACTATGATTAGGATGGTAAAACCTATACCCCTTTGATTTTTCTGGTAACCATTGAAATATCCATTAATTGTTCTTGTATCTAGTTTCTTTTCTTGTGGATTATAAATCCTTATTTATGCTTGGCAACCCCAAACATGTAGGTGTTTTATACTAGGTGTCCTATTAGTCAACACTTCAAAAGATGTCTTTAGAACTGCCTTACTAATAATCTTATTCAACAAATACATGGTGCTTAAGCAAGGAGTTGCTCGCGCTTAAGCGAGACAAGTTGTAGAGGAAAAATGTGTTACTGGTTTTCAAGTTTAAGTGTGGGTTGAGCTAGGCTTAAGTGAGATGAAGCTTAAGTGTGGGTTGAGCCAAACTTAGCTCTAGAATGAAAATATACAAAGTTGTGTTTGGAATTGGTGCTTAAGTGTGAAGTTCTGGAAAATGTGTTATGATTGACTTCCAAATGAGTTTCAATTGGAATTTACTTTATTGAATAAGAATTATGAAATGAAATAAATAGTTTAGGAGAATCCACATTTACTAAGAATTGATAAGTTGGGAGTTGCATTGAATTAAGTATGAATTCCTAGTGTTTTAAATTGATATTACTAAATTGTTATTCAAATGAGTCTTGAAATTATTATACTTTAAGATGATTGAATGATTCTACCCCAAAAGGATACCATTATACTTTAACATGAATTATTAATCATTGTGAATTGAGTTCATTTAATTGTCACTGTCTGAATTGTTATTGTTGAACTGAGACCTGAAGAATGTGATCCTTAGGCAAATGGTGTACTGGAAACCTTGATTGTGTGTGTGCTTGTGTATTGATGTGGTACTTTTTTATGTGATTGATTTATGGGAAGGATCATGGAATCTTGTGGTGGGGCAAGTGAACTCCAAGTGTGAGTACATTTGTGTGTATCAAACAATGTTCAAGGAGATAATAATATTCACTATGAAGAATAGTGAATCAACCTTTAGTAAAATAATTATATTGGAACATTAATTAAGAGAAATACACATGTGGATGATAATTTATTTTGGACTTAGATGTTAGTATCAACCTTTGTTGGGAAGATGGAAATCTCAAGACCATAATAACTTAAAATGTGAGAGGATAAGAATTTCCATAAGATATAATAAAATGTGAAAGTCATGAAAGTGGGAAGTGATGTGTTGTTGTGGTGCATGATGCACGTGTTTTCATGAGTTGAGTTTGATGTTTTTAAGATCCCACTTCTTTATGAGTGTGCAAGAAGAAGGGATAGCTCTTTCTTGTTTTGGCATGGTGAGACCATGTAAAACATGATGTGATTGTGATGTGGACAACATGTTATTCGATAAATATGATCTCTTTGTGATTGCTAGTCATAGAGGCAAGCTTTGGAGAGGTTGTGTGGGGAGCTTCGTTTGTGCTGTGAGTTATGTTTGTGAAGGATAGGTAATGAAGAATTGACCACTTGAGATAGTAAGAGAGATGTAGATCTTTGTGTGATGTGTTGATGAGCTCATTTTTTTAGTTGACTATCGTCTGATACCATTGACAGAGAAGCCTACAAAAACCTATAAAGGACAATCCTGGTGGGAAAAGTCATTGAGGAGTCAATCCTTAGAGATTAGATGACCATGGATTGGTACATCGGAAATGATTGCATGTTGTGACCATCCTTGGGGGTATGGTTCCAGGTTTTGGCTTTAGGTCACATACTGACTTGGCAATCCCGACGGAATTCGAGACATTATCTTGTTAGTGAGAGCACATCCTTTGTACCATGGCATGAGGTTTCCTCCCAATAGTCATCCAACCTAAAATATTGTAAGACCATTGAGCACTGGCTCTTGATGTGATAAGCTAAGAATTAGTCGGAAATGCGAATAGGATTGCAAGAGAAACCGTGAGAGAACCACCTCGCAATGGTTAGTATGTATGTTTGTGATTGTAAGGTTATTTGTTTGTGGTCTTAGAAGGGATGGGTGTCTTACTCTATACACACTTTGTTTTTCATAAAAAGAGGAATGACTCAATGTCAACGATGATGATTGAATGGAAAAGTTGGGACGAGAACTAAGGAGGTGGTTGTACATGTTTGAGAATAAGAAGAATCCACAGAAGACACCTCAAGAGTTTTGAAGTGGGTATATAATGGTTGTATTTTATTTGAGTCATTGCTCTGAGTCTCAGTCTTTTCTTGTGTAAAAGTGGGTAGACTAGGATCTATTATGTTGATGCATCATTTCCTATAAGTGACTCAATTGTATTTTGTATTTAGTTTCAAGAATGTAAAATTGTATTCGTATTTATGTGATGAGGTTGTTATTCATGATAAAGAGGACGTTCAAATAAACTTTTATTGGATTAATGATTTATTTGGAATTAGGTTTCTTTTTATTTAAGTTGTTTTATTAAAATTGATTTTGTTCACATTTATTCCTATCAGTATGAATGATGAATGCATCACAGTTGACTCTTCATTCAAATTTCATGTAATGGCGTTTTAAATCAAAGGCAAAAAGGTTATTCATGATTTCCAAAAGGATGTTGGACAATTCATTTTAAATTAATTCCTTTACTTCATAATTTCAAAAATAAATTAATTAGAGAACCATAATAGTAACTAGGAGTGTGTTAACCGTGAAAACAATAAATAATTTTCGAAAAGAGTTTTTATCTATAACACAACAACTTTCACTCTAGATTCTATTAACAAATAAATGTTTAAGTGTGAACATAGAATTCATATTTGATTGTAAGTTTTTTTTTCTTTTTATCAAAAGAGAAATTATAGTTTTCAACTTAAGATAATTGTTTATACAGACAAAAATAGTTATTATGATTCGATAGTTATAGTAGTAGTAGTAGTAGTAATAATAATAACTTTGATAATAATTCTATAATAATTTCAATAATAATAAGAAACTGAGATTGGATAAAAGTTGGGTTTGGAGAAGAAATGAAAATTGGAAAGAGATAAAAGTTCATAGAAATGCAAGAAAGTAAACGAAAGTAAATTTCATTAATAATGTGATGAATACATACATTACAACCTTCAGATCGATAACCATTTTCGTGTGAGTTGTGTATAAGGATTTGAGTGATAGTAATTCAATCCAATGTAAAATGGTTATTGAATGCCTTATTTATAGATTTCTAATACTAATGGTTAATTATATGATTTTGACATATGTACAACAATTTACTAACTTCCTACATCTAACAACACCACTTTGTTTCATCTAGTTGCGAAAAACTACTACAAATGTTCATTTCAAATTTGAATTTGAATTTCTTTCTAATGACTTCTAAATGCATGTGCAGAATTAACCATCAAAATCAACTTTTGTCGAAAAAGGACTTTTGGAGATAACAATAAAAATTTCAACTCTATCATATTCGACAAAATCCAAATGAAACTAGTTTTTGTAAAAATTAGTAATTTAGAAAAGTTTATTTTTCAATAAGATCCTTTCCTTGTAACCATTTTTTTATTGAAATAATCTTTATGAAAGTAATACTTAATAAAATTTCATATTAGTCATTTTTTACAAACTTGTATGGAAAATATATTTCAATAAATCTCTATCAAAAATATATTTTGACAAACTCCAGTAAAAAATTATTTCGACAAACTTGTATGGAAAATATATTTCAATAAAACTCTATCAAAAACAATTTTGATAAGATCAATGTAATAGGTGACTCCCATACTATTTTTGACAAGATTCTTTTTGGAAACTATCATTTTCTATTGAAATTGACTTAATAAAAAAACAACACTTTTATACTTTGAAAATTTTCTTTCACAGAACTAATAGTGTTACATTTGTGACTAACAAATCTATCATACACTTAATTCCAATCAAATATATGACATACAGCTACTAGTACCAATAATTAGTAGCATTCTTGTTAATTTCATTCCAGCCACATACCATTCATTCATATTGGAACCAATAAAAATAAGCCTTTCTCTAATCACGTTCATTGTAATTAAGATACAATTGAAAATTAAATAAGCCACCAATTACGTTCACATGTAAGTCTTGGAGAATACAAAGTTTTAAAAACATTAATTTATAACTATAAATATAAAGGGAACAGGGTGTTTTAGTGTATATATTTTTATGCCTATTTTATCCTTATAACTACTTTCATAAGTTACTATTTTATCCCTATAACTATCTTTACAAACTGCCCACTAACTTTTATTATCTTTTTTATTTTATTTTAATAAAACATAAAAAAAAAAAAAGCAGTTAGGCACAGAGTGCCTGTTTTCAATTAGTAATAGAATAATGATAATCTTCATTAATATCATTCCAATGAATTCACATGCTGGATGTTCGTTCGCAAGGACATTACTAGCCATCCATTATCATATGTTAATCAATACAATTTGCGAACCTAAAAATCCCACAAAAGCCGTTCAATTTCATGAAGATGCGCTGCGAATGTGAATGATGATTTCGGCAACAATTCAATGGATAGCCTTTTCGATACAAAATTTTGCTACAAGGTGATTTCAATACGCAAAGGAAAATAGATAATACATGCAATGGAAAACATACAATTAATAATTCCTACTTTTAAAATTAGGATTCATGCAATTTGAGAAAAAATATCTTTAATGAAGAATCATATGATTTCACACATGTAAGTTTTATAATTTTTTAAGGATCAAATCAAACATGAACTTAAAATCAATTATTCTCACAAATAATAAATAAAAAATTTCCAGAAATATTGAGATACCGGGGTAAAAGATAAGGAAATCTATCTAATTAATTCAAATATTCAAAATTCTCCAATATCTTATCTACAAGGTACGTGATAATTCCTATTTAAATTAAGATAATTGTTCATTATCATCTGCCATTATCTTTTTAATAGATTATCTACAAGCTATAGCCCAAGACCCATAAATCACAATATAAATACGACCCCTCAGGTAGTCACAAGGTACACTTTTTTGACTCTCTTTTCAATACACACCCCACGTCCAGATTGTGGTGTTTCTCTCTGCGAGCAAGTGTGATCTTCTTCCCTGAGGTGTTCTTCAACCATAGACATCTTCAGGAGAGAGAGTTTGATCCCATAACAAAATTCCGACGATTCTCTGTTGGAAACACATCCGTTCTTCTTGAACGGAACATTGGCGTCGTTTGTGGGGAACGATAAACTTCGATTCCCATCAATCACAATGGTTAACACGAGAAGCCACCAAGTTAAAGGACGAGATGGACCACGGAGAAACCAAGAGAATGTTATAGCAGAAGATGCTGTCTCCCACACCGCCTCGTCCCCAGCCATACCGACACCACGGCAGCCAACCACTAATCTGTTACCTGGTGGTGAGGATGCACCGAACACGACGCAGGTGATCCATAACGCTCTGAACTCGATTCTGACCAGGATTGAGAATTTGGAGAAATGATATGAGCTTTAGCGACAGAAAGATATTCAGACTATGCTTGCCCAGTTTGATGAACAAAGGCAAGACGAAAACCATCGCATGCGAGATATGGAACGACGACTCAAAGATAGGGAGAGCCCAGAAGAAGAAAATCACGAGTCGCAGCACATGGGGGAACCTCGGCAGGGGAACTCGGTTCCAGTCACCGGCCAAGGGAACCCGGACTCGGTCGACCACTCCAGACAGAGGAGGATGTCCCAGTCCGTAGGACACCGTATCCCTCAGACCGAGATCCCAGTTCGTATTACTGAGGGGAACTAGGGGAAGGAGGCAGTACTGAGCAGAAAAGAAGGAACTTACCAGAGAAAATATCGTTGAGGTCAGCAAAATAACAGTCCGTTTGTTGACGCCATAGTAAACGCACAGTTTCTGGAGGATTTTGATGGATCGTTCCTCTCAAAATATGACGAAAGTCAAGATCCTCAGGTGCATCTCGACGAATTTGATATGCAAATGTATGTTCGGGGTATACATGAGCCAATCATATCTCGAATCTTCGTCACTACGCTGACAGGGCCGACAGACGTGGTTCCAGACCCTACCACCGAGATCGATTCGGCATTTTGAGGACCTCGGACACAGGTTCTTGCTGAATTTCGCAACCAACAAGAGGCAACTGAAGTCTGAGTTCGCCGTGGGGAAGATACGCTAGCAACTAGGAGAGACCTTGCAAAGCTACTTGGACCGATTCAAGGAGGCGGCTTTGCAAGTTCAGGGGTTAGAAGAAAAAGTGCACGTCCATCTCATATCCGCCCGGCTTAATGGGTCATCCCGCCTGGCCAAGTCCATCTACAAAGATCCTGTAAAATCGCTCATGGAGTTCAAAATGTGATCGAAGAGATACTTGGAGTTGGAGCAGATGGAGATTGCCAACTCAGGGCCTAAGGAGGGCAAGAGGAAACCTACGCGCCGAGAAACCGACATCAAGGAGGAGTTCACAATGGCCGAAATCCCCCAAACCCTCATCAGGGGCGACCTCCAAGAAATTTTTCTGACCTCGGTTTCAGGGCCAAATACGAGACAAAATACGATAAATACGCTCCGTTGAACACTTCTCAGACTTAAATATGGAGGGAGGTAGCCTCAACAGACATAAAGAAAGTCGAACGCCCTCGACCGGTGTTTAGAAAGGCAGGGCTGGACTATTCCCGTTTCTGTGAATTCCACAACGGTCCAGGCCATACAACAGAGCAATGTTGGGACCTCTGAGACGCTATAGAGAAGTTCATTCGCGAAGGAAAACTGCGGCAATATGTCATCAAGACACAAGGGCAACAGAGTAAAAGGAAAAACCAAGATAGTGACCGAGGCCGAGATGAAAAGAAGAACAAGAAGGATGACGAATTCCCAGAACCCGAGTTCGAGTGCAATGTTATCTCGGGATCCATGGGTGGTGGAGGCGACACGGCTAATCAACGAAAGAAGTACCTGAAAGAAGTAATGTCAATAAAAGCTCAATCGAGTTTCAAGAAAAATACCAAGAAGAGTCCTCCCCCGCTAATTCATTTCACTGAAGAAGACATGATAGGAGTGGTACCCGGTCACGAAGATGGCCTCGTCATAACAGGAACCGTGGCCAACTTCCGGGTCAAACGGATATTCGTCGACAATGGTAGTTTGGCCGACATCATTAACTTTAACGCATTCAAAAAGATGAATTTAAAGGTAGAGGACCTAAGGCCGTGCCAAACCATGTTTTATGGTTTCAATGGGGAAGGTACCGGCCTGAAAGGTGTCATTGACCTTCAGCTCACTCTGGGAACAAAGGAAGGCTTCAAGTCAGAAAGGGTCACTTTCATAGTGGCCGAGTTCCCTTCACCATATAACATCATCCTGGGAAGGCCAACTCTTCACAAATGGGACATAATAATGTCCACAAAGCATCAGAAAATGAAGATGATAGGAAACCTTGGCCAAGTCATCACGATATGCGGAGATCAGAAGGAGTTTAGGCAGTGCTACTACAATACCGTGAAAGAAAACAATGGGAGCCATTCCTCTCCACCTCGGATAAGGAAGGGAGATCCAGCAAAGCATAAGATTGAAGAACCACTATCCTGGTAACCAATCAACCTAGTGGAATTGGATGTAAGGGATGACGAATTGAGGCCGAAACCAGTGGACGAGCTGGAGGAAGTTCAAATTGGAGATTCACATGAAAAGATCACAAAGATAGGCAAGCAAAACGATCCCGAGACGAGAAGAAGATTGCTAGAATGCATAGAAAAGAACCAGGATGTGTTTGCTTGGAAGGCTTCCGAGATACCCGGAATCAATCCAACCTTTTGCTGCCACAAATTGTCTATGTATCCCGGCTCCAAACCGATAGAGCAGAAGAATCGGAAACTCGGTCAAGAGAGAAGACAAGCCCTGGAAAAACACATCAAGGAACTGTTGGAAGTCGGCTTCATAAAAGAGATACAATACACCACATGGCTTTCCAACGTTGTGATGGTAAAGAAATCCAATGGGAAATGGAGAGTATGCGTCGATTTCACTTACTTAAATAAAGTATGTCCCAAAGACTCATATCCGATGCTGAACATCGACCAATTAGTGGATAGCTCAGCCGGATTCCAGCTGTTATCATTCATGGACGCTTACTCTGGGTATAATCAAATACCGATGTACCTGGAAGATCGAGATAAGACAGCATTCTGAGGTGTGAACGCCAATTATTGCTACAACGTCATGCCTTTCGAATTGAAAAATGCCGGGGCTACCTACCAAAGGATGATGAATAAAGTATTTGCCGATCAACTTGGACGAAACATAGAAGTGTCCATTGACGACATGATCACCAAGACACCCGTCGAGGGAGATCATATCCGAGATCTGGAAGAAACATTCCAGAAGTTGAGACAGCACGATATTCGCCTGAATCCGACGAAGTGTGCTTTTGGGGTGAAAGCAAGAAAATTCCTAGGATTTATGCTCACATACAGAGGGATAGAAGCAAATCCAGATAAGTGTAAAGCTATCCTGGACATGGAGTTCCCGACCAACAAGCGTGAAGTACAACAGTTAACAGGACGGATGGCGGCATTAACTCGGTTTCTTCCGAGATCAATAGAGAAGGCTCTTCCTTTCTTCAAATTACTGAAAAAGGAAGCTATTATCGAGTGGACTTCGACATGTGAAGCAGTATTCTTGGAAATTAAAAAATGACTAGCATCACCTCCAGTACTTTCAAAGCCGGACCCCGGGGAGACCCTGATCTTGTACCTTTCAGTTAGGGAAGAAGCCGTGAGCGTTGTATTAGTCAGGCAAGTTGACAAATCCCAGCTACCAGTCTATTTTGTGAGCCGAGCTCTAAAGAACTTGGAACTGCGATATCAAAAACTTGAAAAGGTAGCTTTCGCTCTCCTAACAACAGCAAAGAGACTTCGTCCTTATTTCCAAAGCCACACTGTGGTGATAAGGACGAATCAGCCACTTCGGCAGGTATTGCATAAGCCCGACCTTGCAGGAAGGATGATAAACTGGGCCATCCAGTTATCAGAATTCGACATTAAGTATGAAGCTCAGCACGCCATCAAAGCCCAGGCATTGGTCGACTTCCTGGTGGAACTGACCCCGACGTCCTCAAACCCGCAGGAAATACCGACGTGGACACTATATGTCGACGGATCGTCTAACCCTAAAGGAAGCGGAGCCGGGATCATTATTGAAAATCCAGAAGGGGTGTCACTGGAACAATCGTTGAGGCTTAACTTCCCAATGTCCAACAACCAAGCCGAATACGAAGCATTAATCGTCGGCTTGAAATATATCAGAGAACAGGGGGCATTGAAGGTCAAAGTGTTCACTGACTCACAACTCGTCTCAGCACAAATAGAAGGAAGGTATCAAGTCAAAGGACCTTTGCTGGCCAAATACTTGGCTAAGTCAAAGGAGATGATGGCCGAATTCGAAGAAGTGACCGTCGCTCATATACCCTGGCAGATATATTATCAAAACTAGCTAGTACAAAAGACGCAGGAAGCCACAGAACCAACATCCAACAAGATGTGGCTCAACCGGCGTGCGTTATGATCATTGCCTCGGCCACGGAATGGAGAAAGCCCATTGTTGATTACCTGGAACAAGGAACTTTATCGGACAACGAGATAGAAGCAAAAAAGGTGATCCAAGAAGCTGCTATGTACTCCATCGTGAATGGAGAATTATACCGCAGGGGCCTTCACACCCCAATGTTGTTATGCCTGAACCCGGATCAAGCCGAGTACGTGCTTAGAGAGATACATGAAAGCATCAACGGCCAACATATGGGCGCCAGGGCACTAACATTGAAGGTCCTCCGCACCGGGTACTTCTGGCCTACGATAAAAATAGATGGTACTGAGCACGTGAGGAAATGTGACAGTTTCCAGAGGCATGCGAAAATATTATGGAGCCCGCCTACCGAGTTGACTTCGATCACGGCACCATGCCTTTCTACAAATGGGGCATGGACCTATTAGGCCCACTTAAACCGACAGAAGGTCAAATGAGATGGTTAATAGTGGTCGTCGATTATTTTACGAAGTAGATAGAGGCCGAGCCCATAGCCACCATCACCTCGGCCCGGGTCCAGAAATTCTTCGAGCGAAACATCATAGCACGATTTGGGATCCCGGTAGAAGTTGTCACGGACAACGGCACACAGTTCACCGATAAAAAATTCCAACAGATGATGAGTGGTTTCCACATAAAACATCATTTTTCTTCGGTAGAACACCCTCAGTCGAATGGGCAGGCAGAAGCCGCAAACAAAGTCATTTTGGACGGACTAAGGAAACGAATACATGAAGCTGGCCCAAATTGGGTCGAACAGTTCTACTATGTACTATGGGCATATCTGACCACAGTCCAAAGTACCACCTTAGAAACTCCGTTCAGAATGACCTATGGATGCGAAGCAATGATCCCTGTGGAGATCGGCCAGCCCTCATGGAGAAAACAATGCATGACCCATGCCGAAGAAGACAATAACGCCGCAATAGCTACCGAGCTACAAATGATAGAAGAAATCCGAGATAGAGCTCATCACCGGGAAATGGAAATGAAGCAGATGTCGGCACGTAAATTTAATAGAAAAGTAAAGCCGAGAAACTTTGAACAAGGAGATCTGGTACTACAAAGAGCCGATGTCGGAAACAAGAACGCCCGGGAAGGGAAACTGGCACCCAATTGGGAAGGACCATACAGAATCACCCAGAATCTCGGGCAAGGAGCTTATACTCTGGAGACTCTTGAAGGGAAGAGCATATTGCGAACTTGGAACAACGACAAATTGAGAAAATATTATAGCTAGAGAATTTTGTCCGAGATCATGTTCGCGTTTCTACTGAAATAATAAATAATCATGTATTTCCTTGATTGACGAGATCAATTACAAAAGGGACATGAGTTGATGATATATATGCACACGAATTTCTCCTATTCATAGAGATCGTGAAATAATAAATCGATATCTATTCATGTACTCCTCTTTTATTTACAAGAGATCATGAAATAATATTCAATATGAATCCTTATTTAAAGGAATTTATATATTGTGCGCACGATATGATTTCTTGATGGTCCGCGTATTATCCCGGCCCTGATCAGGTCGGTATAACTAAAAGGAAACTGAAGAGTTCAGTCCCGTCGAGCGGTTATGATACGTTGGCCATTGCGGTTCTCGGTTATTAACTAGCCGAGCTCTGAA
>PYAF01000518.1:288575-306806 GCA_007407185.1 Glycine tomentella | reverse complement strand
TTATGACTAGCTTTCCACTTGGACCAATAGAAATTTTCAAGCTTCTTAACCCTCCATGTGGCCAATCTTGAAGCTTCTTAAAGTTTTTCTCCATTGATCTTGCATCATATGGTCAAGACTTAATTTAGAAATCCAAATAAATCCAATTTTCCTTTATTACTTATAATAGCTAAATTCTAATTTCTTATTGGTCCATTTTTCCTTGAATTATTAAAATTACTAAACTAACTCATTTAGGAAGCCTATTCCTCCCATAATTAAGAGAAAACTCCATAGATTACATCTATTATTTTTCTAAGATTTTCTGATACCTAAAGTAGTCTAGATTAAGCTCTTTTTCAACCTATTTTCCAAAATTCGTAGAAATTCTATTTTAGGATTCTCTGCCCTCAACCTTGCTGATAAGTTGTTATCTAAAAGTATTTTATCCTATACTTAGGTTTCCACCAATTTCTAAAGTCATCTCGGTCAATTTTGACCTAGGGGTATTTGGTAATTTTACTCCTCACCTTAGGGGTAAAATCATCATTTCCAAAAATGTTCAGGGAAACTCTGTAATTGTTACCCTAAGGGTATTCTAATCATGTTTCAAGCATCCCAGAGTATTTATAAAGTTTCCTCCTTAAAATATCTTGCTAAAATGCCTAAGGGCACTTTGGTCATTTCCAAAATGTCTAGGGACATTTTCGTCATTTTTTCCCAAATCTTTTGTACTGCCTCTAATTAACATTTTACCCTAATAATTGATTGTGATTCAAAATTTTGGGGTGTTACAGATGACGCTATGGATGTTCAGAGAGTTGAAGACTCTTTAGATTTACATGACTCTAAGGATGTTCAGAGAGTTGAAGACTCTTTAGATTTTCAGGACTCTATGGATGTTCAAAGAGTTGAAGACTTCAAAGAGTTGAAGACTCTATACATTTAGAGAGAGTTGAAGACTCTTGATTTAGAGGACTCTATGGATGTTAACATAGTTGAAGACTCTTTTGATTTAGACAGAGTTGAATACTCTATGGATTTACAAGCCTCTATGTTTGTAAGATCAGAGACTACCGAGAGGGAATGTCAGAAAGTAGTTAGAGAAATGTTAAAGATTTATCTTTCGAATTTAGGAGATTCTATGGGTGATGACACAGTTGAAGACTCTTTAGAGTTAGAAGATTTTATGGATGAAAAACACGCTACTGAACCTATGTTTGTAAGATCAAAGATCACAGATAGGGATTGTGAGAAAGTATTTCGAGACATATTAAGAATTTGTGTTCCAACTTTAGAAAATTCTATGGATGTTGAAAGAGTTGAATACTCTTTAGAGTGTGAACATTGGATGGATGAAAAAGCTAATACTGAAACCATATCTGTACGATCAGACACAGCAGAGAGGGAATGTCAAAAAGTAGTTAAAGACATGTTAAAAATTTATCTTCCGGATTTATGAAGTATTGTTTGTTTTCCTATAATGGAATTGAACTTTATTAATGTATTTGATTATTTGTGTAAAAGGAAAATATGTTGCATGTATGTCAAGGTAGTTGATGCTCACATAGTTTATTTCCACTATCACTTTTTTGTATATATAGATATGTCATCAGGTGGTGGTGATCCTCCCCGACCCCCGATCAATGATAATAGTGACAATCGGATAGGTGGACAGAAAAAACGATATGTTGTTAGACTATTACCACCTAGAGATAGTCTGCCATCGTCTACCTTATCCCCGTCTAGTGTATCTATGCCAATAAGATCTTTAGATGTTTTACCTACACCATGTCCACCTTCGACTGAAGGTATACCATCTCTTACTCCAATTAATGCAACTGGACCGTCCACAGTGCATACATCCACACCATCTCCTTCCCCGGGTGTAGCTAACATACCTTTTGATGAAGATAGAACAAATTTAGTGATGGAAGACCCCCATCTCAATGATCGTCCTACGATTACACTAATGAATGGAGCGTAAGTATTAACAATATACATAAATCCCATTATCTATCATATGACCTTTTCTGTTTTGACACTTGTATTGACAAAATATTTGTTCTGTTAAGTTTTCATCCATCTAAGGTTGCGGCAAAGGCTATCACATTATCTATCGTTTAAATTGAGTAATGCTTTTGCTCTCTGAACATTTAAATTGATTTATAATTGTGCTTTATATTTAAAATCTTTCGTGGTTAATCAGTGTAACACCCCGTATGCATCTGGTGTATTAACATATATTATATCAGATAAGCACATAGTTACTTTAATTAAAAAGCCACGGAAGCGATAATAAAACCGTATTTCTTGATTCATTATGTATGGCTCGCGTTAAGTACTCAACATAAACATAATCCAGCCTCATCATCCAAAACAACATAAATAAAACCATGGCAGATGCATAAACAATATCTCTACAAATATATATATATATATATATATATATATATATATATATATATCAGGAGGTAACAAAGGTGTATACATACATCAGCTGACACTCACAGTGTCTATACAAAAGAATAAGCATCCCAGTGCTCTGATCTCAAAGATCACTTCCTCACACGAGAGCATACAATCTATATAAAGAATCCATGTGCTAAACATAACACAACATAAACACAATATGTGCACACACACACACACATATCTTCCCTCTACAGGGGTACAAGGTATATCAAAATATACAAAATGAGCCTCTCAGCTCGCAAAAAGTTGCACAACTGTCCCTACTGGGGCCTTCTGCCCTGGGAACCATCACCTCTGGTATCAGAGTCACCTGCAAAACATAATCCCCACACGGGGTACGATAGACATCTCAGTAAGCTCTGGGTCCTTGGAGGCATCTCCTCCACCTTGGCTCACTTTCCATGACACACGTCATCAAGGCATCACAATCAATGACCTCCCGGCCCTCATAACAATATACATCCAATCATCTAGCTCTAATGTATATCTGCGGAACTACGCCACCACGATGCATCATCATTAGCATCAGGACTCTCAGTCCTCAGTGTGAGACTGGAACTCACACTCGTGCCATCCCATTAGGAGCTACCCCTTACGCATGGACGCACATATATGGCACCTCCGAGAATAGGCTTCAACTGCAATGGGACCACCTATCTCTTGGTCTTAAGGAATCATCATCACCCATGACATGAGCAAACCAAACTAGGAGGTGCGCTCTTCTCCTAGGGAGGTCCATATCTATCTAACTGGCCAGAAGATCTATTCAACAGGTAACCATACATACCAAGCATAGAATTATGCATACATATCATCATAAGGAATGCAACAATCATTTCAATGCATATGCATCATGAATGCAACCATCACTCCGTCGGAGTATGGTGAAACACAGCAATGGGAAACACTCCCAAGAAACCAAGAACTTACCTGGCAAAGCCGTGCTCTGCAGTTCAGTCCCTGAACGGTGGTCTACGCCACTGACACCCTCGGTGTCACGCCCTATACAAGGCATATAAGCTCAAATCAAAACCCAAATCAACCATACAAGGCACACAACAATGGTCCTCAACCGTTACAGATGAAAGGAACATCCTTCCTTTCCAAATAAACCCTTAAGTCCTCTATCTTAAGGTTATCAAAGCTAGTCCAATCACTGGACAAAACATGGACCCTCAGAGGTCTATCTCGGCCTAGCCACGACACTAGAGTCTCCAGAAGACTCGGTGCAAGCCAAAACAAAGAGCTCAAAGCTCTATACAGGCCAAATACTAAAGATTATAGAACGTGGCTTGAACGGTTTCTTTCACACAAAACACCGTTCCTAAAGCCTCTCAAGCACATACAAACCATTATCAAGGCTTATGCATGTTGTACCATCAACAATAACCCAACATACTAGATACACATGCATACCTCAGAGCCAAGAATCAAAGTCCATGTAACTAACATTTGAAAGCTAATCCTTCATCACAACAACTCCCTAAACATACTTTTCTAAAGGACCCAAGGCTAATTTCAACTCTAGCTCAAAAGGGTCATTATTCATCCCAAAATCAAACTCATAAATTAAACGGTAAAACTCGAGTTTCTTACCTCTAAGATGACAAGGAAGACCCGTGGACCATTTCCCCTAGCTTGGGTGTCCAGGAATCACTCCCTTTCCACGCTGAGCTCGAGTTTTTCGAAGTTTCCTAGAGAAAGGGATTTCTCCGTTTGAGACTTTTTAGGAAAAAGTGATGAAGGATTCTAGCTCTCTAGGTGGTTTCCTACAAGTTTCATGTTTGTAGGAAGGTGTTTTGATGAAATAAATGAAGGTTTAAAAAGCTTGGGTTCTCTCCAATGGAGGTGCACGGCCAGAGGAAGAAGAAGCAAAGGATTTTGGGCCAAAACTCGTAAAATGACCCTTTTATAGTGGGTCTGCCCGTGCTCCCGCACTAGTGGCGCCACTCTGGCTCTATCGGCGTCACTTCTCAGTGCATTTGGTGCTACCGGCGCCACATTCCAGAGAAAAATGGCTTCCTGAAGCAATTTTGGCGCTACCGGTGCCAGTTCCCAGTGCATCTGGTGCTGGTGGAGCCACTCTGGCGCTACTGGCGCCAGATTCCAGTAAAAAATGGCCTGCAGCTAAAGTGTCACGCCATCAGTGCCACTCCCACGCCATCAGTGCCATATAAAGCTACGGTGCCACGCCATCAGCGCCACTCCCACGCTACTGGCTTGAGATTTTTTTTTTAGGACCAAGGGTTATTATAATCAGTTCCAACTAATAGTAATTTGGTTTTGTTTTTTCCTTTTATTTCTACTATTATTGGTGTTGATGTATTTCTATTAAATATCATAAATTTGTGTTACTTTAGAGGAAATTGGTTTGGAGACCAGAGGAAGAGAATGAAATTAAAAAAGTTTTTCACTCAAAAGCCTCTCATAGGCTTTCTGAGATGTTTTGCGATGCCTGAAATGAAAATAAAAGGCCATATTGGATTGGAGATCGTGTTTGGAATGATCTATTATCACATTGGAATGCACCCGAGTATCGTTCTAAGTGTGAAAAGGCAAAAAAAAAATCGAGCATCTGAAAAGGGTGGATGTATGCACACAGGTGGTTCTATTTGTTTGCAGGATCATGCCATTCGCTTGGTAAGATGATTTTACAACTTATAATTTGAAATTTTTGGTTCTTTATTGATTCTCTGGTTATGTTATATTTATCTTGTAATGTTTGTAATTAGTCTCAGGAACTTGGTCGATCTGCATATATTGATGGGATTTTCCAACAAACACATTTACGGAAGGATACTGGTGAATTTGTCGATGATAGATCTAGGCAGACACACGTGAGATGATAATTTGACATGGTATTTTTATTTAAACCTTATGTTTTATTAAATTGATCAAATAATAACTGTTTTATGAATGATAGGAAAATTTTGAGGCTAGATTATCTCAAGCTATGTCTGATGTTCAATCTAGTGTTGGTGATTCTGAAATGACTCCTTTAGACCCTGTTGAAGAACAAAGACTAGGACTCCTTGTTGAAGAACAAAGACAAAGACTGGACCTATGCGTAAGGGACGTCTTTACGGTACTAGAGATCTTGCTCATTCTTATAAATGTGGAGATGACACATTCATGCAAAACTTGCAAGGATCTTCTAGCCATGCCTATCACTCAGCGGAAATTAATCAAATAAAGGAGGAGTTTCGTCAATCAAAGGAGGAGTTGCGCCAATCAAAGGAGGTGTTACATCTATCAACGGAACAAATGCGGATATTTCAATCAATTGTACTTCAGTTTCTACCTCCAGAAACTCGCAACATTATGCAGCAGGAACAACAACTGTCCGATCAACAACACCACCAAGACAATGATCAATCACATGATGAGCAGCAACAAAACAATGATCAACCAGCAGATGACCAGCAACAACTTCATGACCAGCAACGACACTCTGACAATAACTATTTTGATTATTGACTTAGAAACAAAAAATGACAGCCTGAGATGTTGAACATTGTGCTTTTATTTTAATTTTATTGCGAACTTAAGTTACTTTGTTAAAACATTTCTTTTGCATGTATGAATTGGAGTCTTTCATATTACAATATGTGTTTATTTTATAATGATGTTATATAATAACAATAATAAAAAAAATCTTGCTAAAACAAACAAAATTATTATATCTGAACATAAATTATTGACTGATATTGCCGTCGATAATTTTTCGACGGGTATTTCTGACGGATATTTTTGTCGATAACTTCCTTCGGAAATTACCGACGGACACAAAAATCCGTCGGTTAAATTTCCAACGACTGTTTTACCGACTAATTTTTGTCCGTCGAAAATTCGAGATTACCAACGAATTTTTTGCATTTCCGACGGATTTTGGCCGTCGGAAATACCGAATTTTTTTGTAGTAGAGTTGCTTAAATATGTTCAATTTAAATTATTTAACAAAAATATTTTTTTATTGTTAAGAAATTTCTTAGCAACGTTGCTTAAATAAATAACTGTGCTAAAATAAGCAACATCAACTCACTTACTCCAACTGTGAAAAAAAAAACTCGCTCCAATGCTAAACTCACTTTTTCTTAAAAATAAATAAATTAAGTATAGTTGCTTAACTCAAAGATATTGAGACAAGCAACTGTATCGGAGTTCCTCTTAAATATACAAATAAAAAAATGTAATAAAAATTTATTATTTTTCATAAAATAATTATGAAATTTCCTAATTCCTACTGTACTGTTTTCCCTTACTACTTTACAATAAATACATATTATTTGCAACATTGTAATTAATTAAAAATTAAGAAAGTACGTACAAATATAATCGATAAAAAGTAATTAGTATTATCTTAAACTTTACAAATATAAATTAATAAAAATATTTATTTAAAAAGGGACAACTAAAAAGATACATAAAAAATTGCTTTCAAGTGTTAACATAAAAATAAGCTCCTTTATTTTGTATGTTATATGTGATGGCATCCGTAAATTTTTTCAAGTAAAAGCAGAGAATAGTCTAATATTTTATCAGAAAAGAAAATAATATATGCTTTTATTAAAGGATATTAGAGAAACTGGAAATAATAAAAATTAAAAGAATAAAGTAAGTAAAATTAATATCAATTTATTTTCTCTTTTTTCTTTCACAACTTTTTACATTCATCCTTTTTAAAAAAATTATAGGGATAATATTGATTTTTTTATGGAGAAAAAATATTATTTAATATACTAAAATAAAAATACTTTATAGGAAAAATTGCCTAATTGTGGTGCATAATAGATCCAACCCTAACCCAAATACATATTACCTCTTTCTTTGTATATAAGATCTTTTTCATTTTATTATTTGTGCTTTTTATAAGATCCTCTTTTAAAAGTCTAGTGCATCAACTATTTTTATCTTATAACACCTTTAATTAATTATAATATTCTCTTCAAATATGATTATTTTTTATGCGAAACAATTAAGTGAAGAGATAAATAAATAATAATTTTGAAAGAAAAACATAGATAATTAATAAATTTAATGTGATTAAGTAAATTAATCATTTTTGTTAAAAAAATTTAAATTAGTTAAAATGATAGAATATACTATCGACTTCTTCAAAATCAGAATAAATTAAACAATTTATCTTCCCATCTCTAATCTAAGCACTTCCAACAACCCTATAAGGTTGAATAGGGAAATGTACGTGTCTAGGCTTTAATGATTTACGATTTTACTTTTACTTTTGATGACCAAGTTGCTTATGGGAACCGTGTAATTAGCTTGCAGACTTTGCCGGTGAAGAGCTATAAGACTTGCCTTTTAAGCCAGGGCTAATAAATTACCCTGTTTTCCTTTTCTTTTACCATATAAAAAGATAGGAACCGAAACCATACTATGCGAACCTCTTTTGGACCAACCAGGGAGCAGCAAACAACAGCTACTTGCACAGCATAAGGCAAACAGTGAGTATCGAGTATGAGGAGAAGATAAGGAGGTGTGTGAAGCTAGAGAGACATTAAAAAAAAAAAAGAAAAAAAGAAGAAGAAAAAAAGCAATACTACTCCTATACTATAGCTAGAGTAGATAAAGAGGAGCTTCGAAAACTGTGCCACTTGTCAAAAGTAATTGGAAACATCTATTATTTCATTGTGTTGTGCGGCCTTTTCAAGTTCTAACATTTTAGTGGACAATATCTTACCAACCATCCCAAAGTGACATTTTTTAAAATATTTTTTCATCAGAATTTAAGATTATCTTTTTGCTCTTTCTAATAAATAAAATAAAATTGTCATTATATAATTACAATAAATCCATATTAATTTGTTGTCATTAGTATCTAGTTCACAACTTTGAGTCATCAACGTCATTGTGGTAAACACAGATAAATTAAAATACGAAGACAGGAAGTTGCCAAGAAATTAAAGTCATGTTTTTAATGTTTATTCTTAGAGAATATGCATTTGCATCAGATTTGATATATATCCTACATCTACTTTTTGCACGTAACAACAAATATAGAAAAGTATCTGTCCATTTTCCATATATTTAAAATAACGATTTCTTTGTTCGTTTTCTTGTGAAGGAAAAAATTACTATAGAAGATACATTTCGGTAAATGGTTTGCAAGTTGATGATTATCAGATTGAGAAAATTAAAGGGTCAAGAACGTGAGTCAAACTAATACGAATAATTTGATCTTACTTCATGTGCAAAATGATTACTTGCTATAATTATAATGGCAAGCCAAAACACTGATCCTAAACTCAATTTAGATTAAACTTGAAGTTTGGGTTATTGATATTGTTGAAGACAGACATTACTGCATGCCCACGTAAAATGAAGGTAATGCTGATCCACTACTCTCTTTGTCTCTCCTATTGCAAATTTCCACAGCAAAAGGTTAAAAAAATAAACATTCAAGCATTATAGCTATACTTTATTTGTTGTTCCTGTGTTGTCCTTTACTCGTGGACCACCTCCACTCCACTACTAGAAAAATATAGATCATGTATATGCACAAGTTTCCTATATACCCCCCAAAAGGATAGGGTAATCAGAGCCACGAATATAAATATGCATAAACATATATGCACACTTTTACACACCTAGTTTCAACTGAAACCAAGACATTGTTTAGGAGAAGCAAGGAGAGAGAAGAGAGGGAGGAGGGGGTGGAGTGTGTTCCAAGACACAAAACTTAAAGAAAATACGTAATTATATATTGCTTTTTACATCTTCAGCAACTAAATTAAATTGTTCTTCTTTGGTTTGTTTGGTAAGAGAGAAACTGAAATGAAAAAAAATATAATAAAAACATTTTCTTCTACTTATTTGGAAAGAAAATAGAAAAAAAATATTTTTATAAATACAAAAATTTAAAATTTTTTCTTATTATTTTTTTTCTAATTCAAATTTTAAAATTTTCTTTCCTTTCTTATTTTCCTTCCATCCAACCAAATATACAGTTAAGAACTAAATTATTACATATTTAGAGAAAAAAAATTCATTTATCCTAATGATAATGAAAAAAAAAACTGAAAAAATTATGTAAAATTGAATTAGTTACTCAAAATTTAGAAAATGGAAAAAGAAAGAAAAGGTTTAGCTAACCTTTTTTATCATGATGATAACTATTCAGCCTTTTTGGTCCTTGGTGGGTCGACAATCTGTGTTGTGTTCAATCTGTTCATGCTTGTGTTTCCCATCTACATTTCTCTCTCTTTCTCTCACACCTAGTGTAATTATACACTTTGAACCAATCAAATGAAACAAAAAATTAGCCTTACTTTACGAGATTATACTAAAGATATCATTATATGTTTATACAAAACATTAGTAGTACTAGTATAGTATTTATATTTTTGGAGAAAACTAATTAGTATTCTTAGAGTATTGATTAAAAAATTAAAAGAAAAAGGATATTATTAAGATGTATAATCTTATATTTTCATAATTTTTTATATTTTTATGTTTTATGCAATAAATATTTTTTTTTATTTAACCAAAAGACTCTATAATAACACTCTTAGTGTGATCCTATATTTTATCTTGTGTTTAAAAAGATGCCACTCCACGGACAGCCCTGAAAGCTACATGGGATGATATAAAGTTATTAATGCCGTAAGAAGGAAGGAAAGGGGACTACCAGTACTCAAACAGGCTCTATATATTTTAGAGGGTGAAGGCTGCAAGAGTGCAGAGAGAGAAGAAGAGAGAGCAACGAGCAAAAATAAGTCCAAAAAGTCACCAACAAAGCATAAAGGAAAAGGAAGGCTCTATTGAAGGCCAAGGATAAAAGGGGTCATTACCACACACTCGTGGCAGAAGTATAAACACCCACCAAGTGAAAGAGATTTTGAGAGAAAGAGAATTAAAGTTCAAAACAAAACCCTTTGGCCTTTCTCTTTCTCCACCCCCACCCCCACCCCCACAAGAGAAAGTAACTGATTGATCCTTCAACACATGTGATAGAATTACAAGACAGAACTAGAAGAGACCACAATCAGTACTACTCATCCCTTGGATCAAAAGGAATTAAGGTTTGTGCCTTTTTTGTATTTTATTAGTTTCCTCTTTTTTCTTCTTTTCAACGCTCGTTTCATTTTTATTATTCCTTGTGCAAATGTAAACAAAATACTATATGAAATAATATTCTTCTCGATACCCTTTTTCCCTTTCAGCTCTAGTTCCTTTTTCTTATAGTCAATCAGACAAAACAGAAAATACCCTCACCTTTCTGACCTTTGAACCCTCAAATTTTCCTTCTCTTTCACTACTCCATCACATATAAAGCTTTCGACTTTGGAGTTTTATTTACCTAGCCATAGCACTCAGAAACAACACCATAAATAGAGGGAGATGAAAAAGGAATTAGAAGATCAAGGCCAGTGTTCCTCTCAACCAATCGATACCAAAAACAACATTCAAAGCTACCAAGAACACCTTCTCCTTCAACAACAGATGCAACAAAACAGTGACATCTTTGGGGGTGGTGGTTCAAGAGGGCTAATGTTCCCACCTGAAGTCTCTCCAATCTTGCAACAACAACCATGGTCCATGCCTCCAGTTCACTCCTTCAACCCCAACCCGGTTCATTACAACAACAACACAAACCCGGTTCATCATGAGCAAGCATCATTTCTTGTCCCTCCTCCCACAACACCTTCACCCTATGCAAGCTTCTTTAGCAGCAGAAGGGTTGTCCCTTCTCTTCAGTTTCAATACGAGGGTCCCTCTTCTCATCTTGATCACCACCACCATCTGAGGATCATTTCTGACACCCTTGGACCCATGGTTCAACCCGGTTCAGCAGCACCCTTTGGACTCCAAGCCGAGCTGGGAAAGATGAATGCTCAAGAAATCATGGAGGCTAAGGCTCTTGCTGCTTCAAAGAGTCACAGTGAAGCTGAAAGAAGACGTAGAGAGAGAATCAACAACCATCTTGCCAAGCTTCGCAGTTTGCTTCCTAACACCACCAAAGTAAGTTTATATTAATGAGTTTTAATTAATATACACTTTCAATAATTTTTGAAAAATTAGCAAACTTATTATATGTGATTGATTAAGTGTAAAAATCTTTTGGACTGTCAGCCCATAAGGCTGTTTATAAGTGCATGCTTGCTTCACCTTATTTTAAAGAAAAATAATAGTTTGTTTCTATATAAACGTGCACTTAATTCTTTCCAAACCTGAATTTTCAAATATTACTATAATTTTTTGATTAATCATGTCATGTCTAACTGAAAAAGACGATTACAAAATTTGACAAAACCTCGTATAAGATCACGCCTAACATGCATATGTGTGGTGAAAGTATTTATATAATAGGAGCATGCTAAACGGGGTATACTTTTATTTTGTTTTTCTTGATTTCTTGATTGAGATTTTTTAATTAAGAGAATGTTTGTAAGTCTTACCAAGATTCTACACAGTACTTTTTTGGTACATGGTGATTCTACATATTACTTTGATCTGTTATAACATATAAAGTATAAACTAACCAAAATCATATTTAGAAAATTGGTGCATGCAAACGGTCTTGTTTGTTTCTTTTACTACATTCCTTTCTACTGGTTTTGCCAGTTCTTGTTTTGTTTAAAGGATGAGTGATATGTAGCAACATTTTCTTTGATACCCATTCTACTACTAATATATTGTTGGTTAAATTTTATTGAAAAAGAAAAAATTATGAAATAAGATTTATTAAAAACAATGTACGATCTAGTAATTTTATAATTTTTAATAAATTTTAATTTTATACTATAATAAAAGACATGTTAGATAAAATTTGTTGCTAGCATTTCCAATTTAAGCATTGCAATTGTGTATTTTTTATATACTTTCTTTTTGTTCGACTGTCTATATATATGTGTGGCAGTTCCGAGGAGGTTATTAGTAGAAAAAGTGATTAAAGATGAAAGAAAGGTAGTATTAGCTTTAACATTCCTTGTTGATGCGATAAAGAGGAACCAAGGAGCACTTGAAAAGCTACACATGGAAATTTCTTGCCGGATAATATTGATCAGTCATACTCAGCTCGATAATGAAAAAGAAAGAACTAAAGCCAGAGAGACAAGCTAGCACCCTTTTCAGTCACACACACATGCACCCTCTCGCACTATTCTATATACCTATCTCATCTCTCTATCTATACATCTACACATACTTCATGCCACTTACACCGTTCAAAATATCTCCACTACTTACATTCCATAATTATCAAAGCTATAGCCCTACCTATACCTCAAACTTCCCCACAACCCCGTCAATCTCATTTCACACAATACACAATTTCCAATCATTCTTGTTAATTATGAGAGAATGGTATTAAATATTGATTAAAAAATTAAAAAATATATTAAAAATGTTACCAATATACTTTATCATAATTTTTTATACTACATTTTAATTGTGATTTTTCTTAAAACAATTATTTCGGACAAAATTTAAATATATTTATATACTCTTAATACTCTTCTAAAGTTTCATCTTGATAATGTGTTAATCTTTAATGTAAACTTTTCTTGCATAAATTAAAAATAATATTTAAAAGTTTTATGGTTTTATTAATTCATTCAATAGTCAGTACTATATATTAAGAAAGCATTACGATAAAATATGTTGATGAGTATGTCTACAGCATTTTTTTTTCTTGTCAATAACACATTTTAATATAACTTTTACAACAATTTGGAACTCACGAAATCATAAGTGGTCAAATATATATGGAAGAAAAATTCTATGACATTCTTGAAAATTTAAAGATTTTGATATCGTTGTTGAGAACTTCTTTCTTTATCTCATTTGGTGCATTCAAACTTACTAATATTTTAAGTAGTACTATTAAAGAAAATAGATTACTACATGAACTGTCAATAAAAGAAAACTTGAAACTCAAATGTATTAACGTGTTAGAATGTGTGTTGCTAATACTAGTATTTCATAATTTAGCCTCAAGAAAAATGTGTCATATATTGCATGTCTTATAATTTACCACTTGATCTGACAAGTTTTCAAATCATTTTTCTAGACAGACAAAGCTTCGTTATTGGCAGAAGTGATTCAGCACGTGAAGGAGCTGAAGCGCCAAACCTCACTCATAGCAGAAACGAGTCCAGTGCCAACCGAATTAGACGAGTTAACCGTTGATGCAGTCGATGAAGATGGAAAGTTCGTGATCAAAGCCTCTCTGTGCTGCGAAGATAGGTCAGATCTCTTGCCTGACCTAATCAAAACACTAAAAGCGTTGAGACTGAGAACCCTCAAGGCCGAAATCACGTCCCTTGGTGGACGTGTGAAGAACGTGTTAGTCATAACCGGTGATGAAGATAATTCAAATTCAAACACCCATAATGGAGAACAAAGCATGCAACAACAACAACAATATTGTATTAGCTCAATTCAAGAGGCACTTAAGGCAGTGATGGAGAAGAGTGGTGGTGGGGATGAATCAGCTTCTGGGAATGTTAAGCGCCAAAGGACTACTAATAATAATAATATCAATATCCATGAACAAAGGTCTTTATGAATTAATAATATATTTTCTCTAACTAATTATTATATTATATATTTTCTCTAATTAAAGGAACTATATAGTATATATATTATCATGGTCTCACTTAATTATCTTTGATTTGCTTTATATTAGGTTTTTATTTTTAATTTATGTCATCATTTACTACTACTATAATGTATTAATTTTGTCCATCATGGTGGTCATCATGAAGCAATGAGGTAATGGTATAATGTGGTCTTTGTACATGTACTTGTTTGCTTGTGCTGAATCCAAAGAGAGAGAATTAGAGGGGGTTAGGTTAGGGAAAGGAACAGAGAAGGATCTTTTTCGTGGGAAGAGAAACCTTATATTAAATCCTAACATGGAAAATGAGGCATTGATTGCTCTCTGCGAGGAGAGGAGAAAATGCCATCTGCATTAAATTCGAACATATGTTATACTAGTAGTATGCTGCACCACAGCTACAAGGAGCTGTCTTTGTTTTGTTTTGAAGTTTTCTTATTCTTGTTGTGTAAGTATATTTGTTTGTTTGTTTTCTTGTTCTCTTCAACATTCAGATTTGGAGAGAGTAGAAGAGTGTGTGTGCATCCATCCGTGCATGGCATATATCATGATTATCACTACGAATGGGATGGTGACGATTCAGTTATCGTCATGTGCTGCGTCCCCACATGACCACTGGTAACAGACCAGCATCACCATCTTCTTCACACTTTTAAAGGAGTAATATTATATTGTCTTCTTACGAATCTTCTTAGTATCTTATAAAGAAAATACTAAATTGAAAAAATATTTTAGTATTTAACATCTTCAAAATATAAAACATTTACTATTTGTTATACAAAGAAAATTAGAGGATATGGTAGAATTTATAATTATATATATATATATATATATACACGTGTGTGTCATTTTATTTGGCATATAGAAATTAAAAATGTAATTAATATTTTAGATCTTACAAAAAAAATTAATTGATTTCCGAACATGATGTTTAACATACTCTTAGTGTACTTTATTTAATATTTTATTATACTAAGGTTATATTAAGAGAAGTTAATGTAACAAACCGGTAATCGATGACAGTTTTTTATGAATAAAGAAAGATAACTTTTTGTTTTGTAAGAATGGTTTATCATTAGATACACCAATCAATTTGATAGTGTGTTTGAGGAAAGATTTATTAACGTAAAATTAGTGTGATAAATGCATGAAATCTAGCTATAGTATTATGGAGGGTTTATCAGTAGATTCACTAATAACTTAGACAATCTTTTAGCCTTTTGACTGTAAAATGGGAGATCACATTTTACATACCAAAAAAATAATATTCATGAGTTAATATTGTATTCGAATCCAAAGTTACAAAATCACTTTTTTTTTGTCAGCCAATTACTAAACGTATTTATATTCGATAGCAAGAAGATACCCAACTCAATTTATAAAGAATTTGTCCCAGATAAACTCATGTATAAAAGATCTATCTAATCCGAGAGTTCGATCATTCAGACAAAGGTTTAAGTGAAGATCAAGTGATTCAATAGAAAATCATTATAAAGAATAAAACATTTAAAATAACACTTTATATGCGCACTCGATATAATGATGTATTCAGTTTAGCAGACATTAATATATTTGTTGTCACTCAAAATGTTATTTTCAAAATATGTTGATCAAAAGATAAAAGTTAATTAGTTGAATCAAATCGTAGTCGAATAAAGATATTATGAATAATTCGATCAATTAATTTTTAAAAAATCAAAATATTTGATTAAATATTTTGAAATGTTATGCAAATATGGGAATCAAATGGAAGTTAAGGATGCACAATACGGAATAAGAGCAAGTTTTACACGTGAAGTCCCATGAAGTTGGAGCAATTCCTAAAAAATAGGAACAATAGAGATATGTTAAGTGGATGGTTTACCGAAATAAAAACAAAATAACAGAACAGTTATAAATGAGTCTAGTGGTGTGACGTGGTAGAAACACAATCTACATTAGTTAATCTTAGATTTTATAGTATAAATGTTTGTTTTAGAAATGTTTAGAGGACTTTCAACCAAACAAACAATGTAGAAACACAATCTAGTTTAGTTAAGCTTAGATTTTATAGTATAAATATTTTGTTTTAGTGTTTAGAGGACTTTTAACCAAATAAACAATCAATGTAATTAGTTTTAGTTATTATTCTGACCAAATTTATTGCTTTCTTTCAAATTCAAAGTTTAGTTTAGTTTTTTTATTCATATTTTTGTTAGGATTCACCTCTAATCAAGTGTTTTCTTCACCTCACACAAGGTAAAGAGGAAGATTTTTCCTCTTTGTAATTATATGGTTTAACTCAGATATTCAAATTTTGGAATCATATTAGGGCAGTTGTAATTGAATTTTATTTGAATAATTGTCGAGTATTCACGCGACTAAAAGATTGACACGCTCTGTGGGATTAGTGTAGGTAAATTGATCAAACAGTTTGAATTATGAATGGAGGTTTACTAGCGTATGCACTTGCGTTCTAATAAAACTACTACACGTGAGAGGGGTCAACAAGTCAAAAAGAAGAATGGTTTGAAACAAGGAGAAAGCTCATTAGGGATGTCTACCTCCTTAGTGACAAGTCCAATAGCAACTATATATTTTGCCTAACCCTTCGATGGGTACTATATCAACCGTGGTGCCTACTATTGCTAGCTTTCCTAATGAAACTCCCACTATGATGACTACATCATTCATTCGACAATAGATAGATCTGGGGATACATGATATAATGTATCAGTTATCTGTATAGTTAGCCGAAATAGTCAAACCTATGGTGTAGAATAAAATGCATCAATCTAAGGAACTGGAGGCAAGGAGAATGCATGTTGGCGAACACGCTACTTTGTTAGTGTTGAGAAATCAAGAAGTGTCAAAATCTGGTAATTATCTTGATTCTCCACATCTGATTGGGCCAATTCTAGTAGGATCAATACCATTGATCCAATCAAATATGGATTTCATGCCAAATGGGATTTGTTCTCAGACCTTTGGAAGCCAATACAAGTTTCGTGCCTGCTAATGTTAGTAATATGTTTGTCGCTACCCTTGGGTGGAAAGCAAGTGTAAATGATTATATTGACCGTGTTTTTCCTGTGCATGTAGGGTTGGCCAAAAGACCTCCAAATGTTGTTGGCCAAATCGGCTTACCTCCTGCAACTCCTTTTGTGCCTCCTTCATGGGGTATCAACCGAGTTATAAATTAAGGTGTTATCAATAGAGAGTCCTCGTATGTTAATAATGGTACATGTCTAGGGCCAGATGTTGTAAGTCAAATTGGTTATCAACTGGTAAGAACTACAACATGCCTTTGATTGATCCAAAGCTATTAGCCAATACCATGAGAAAGTATTTCAACATTCAGCAAAAACCAATGGAGAGGCCCATGTATAAGAAGCCGTATCTAAAATGAGTGGATCGTATGATGCCTTTGCCGAAAGGGTATAAGACCTTCTATTTTTCTACTTCTTTTGGTGAAGATGGCAAATCGATTTTGGAACACATAGGATGATTTATTGCTCAGAGCGGTGAAGTGTTGAAATATAAACTTGATTTTGGGTTTACAATGTTTATTGTACTAGTAGTCCATATTTGTCGTCCAAGATCTAGAAAGATCTTGTAAGTGGTAGTAGTCAAAGTTTCTAGAATATTGTAGTAAAATATCTAAATCTAGAATGATCCATAACTACAATATACATGTATAGAATTATCTAGACTATAGGTAAGTTGAGTGGTTTCTAGAATCCTCCATGTACTAGTATAAATAGGGGTCATCCCCTACATTTGTAAGCAAGCAATTATTAATACAAGTTCTAAGTTATAAAAATTCTCCCTACTCTTCCATAAATTCTCCTCTCTTATATAAACATAATACCTCTTCCATAATATATAAGCCTCCTATTTCCAACAAATTGGTATCAAGAGCTTGGTTCGACAAGATGATGGCCAACAATGTCATCACGTTTCCTCGCCTCACAAAAGATAATTATGATTGATGGAGCATCCAAATGAAGACCTTCTTAGGTGGACAAGACCTATGAGAGATTGTGGAGCAAGGTTATGAAGAACCTAAAGAAAAAGGTTCTCTCACCAAGGAGCATAGACAATTAAAGACCAATGATCAAAAGGCTCTTTCCATCATCCAACAAAGTGTAGATGATGGAGTTTTTGAGAAAATTGCAAGTGCAACCACCGCCAAGAAAGCATGGGAGATCTTGGAGAAT
>PYAF01000518.1:212423-236117 GCA_007407185.1 Glycine tomentella | reverse complement strand
ACCATTTATTTCTATAAGATTTAAGCTATGTTATCCTTTATTCTTTTAAGACCTAAACTTTGTATACCATGTGTTTGTTTAAATGCCTCAATGAATTAAAAAGGGTACAAAGATGATTAGTTGGATAAGTAACTTTACATGATTTAAAGAATAATTACTTTGAATCTAATCTAGTAATAAAGTGATTAAGTAACCTTAGCTAACTTGAAGAATAATTAATTTGAAACTAGCCTAATAAGAAATTGACTAATTAATCTAACTTATATTTTGTAACCATATATACTTGCTTTACTAAGGTTGTGTAATATTGTTGTATGTTACCTTATGTTGGTGCACTTGTCGTATGTCACTTTATTGATGTTGAGGTGTGTTACTTTATTTACTCGATGTTGAACCATTGGTTGTGTTAAAGTTTGTATGTTATATTGTTAAAGATGTTCTATTGAAAGTTGTGGGGTGTCTATGGTGTATCTTATTAAGATGGCTTCCCTAAAGAAAATTATTGTGCACTTATACCTTTTATATTGAATTGGTCATGATGGTGAATAAAGATTGTGGTGCCAATGTTATGAGAATTTGAGAAATAAAGTAATGGTAAAGAGTAACTGAAAAATAAAATGAAACCATTACATGCATCATTTGCAATTGACTCCTCAGAGTGGAGGGAGGTTTCACTAGAGTGGGTGAAACTATTTTGATTGTGGTACCCTTTAACCCCTCAGAGTGGAGGGAGGTTTCACTAGAGTGGGTGAAACTATCTTGATTATGGTACCCTATGGTGTTAATCTGAGATCTCAGTCATGCATCATTTAACCAAGAAATCACGCATCATTCATCATACATCCGTTTATGATTGTTATTCTATTTTTCTATATGAATATGTTGTTTATCTAACCATGTTTATCATATACTTACCCTATTTGTGTTTGTGGTTTGACACCTGTGATGACCCCAATACATTTGGGCGAGCAGAGGAACAGTAAGCTATGGAAATCATTGAGGAAGAATGGATGAAGAAGCTGGATGTATCTTGTGCTGTGATTTTGATTTTCTGTTTATCTGTAGTTGGGGCTGCGCTGTTTGTATTAAACTGTTGTATCTTATTTTGTGACGAACTATTTGGGACTGTACTTGGACTGTATCTTAAACTGTGTGTGGACTTTGTGTTTTGATAAATTGTGAACGCGTTAGAATAAATAACTTATTACGTATATTAGTTTTACCTAAACGAATTTCGTAGAAAAATTTTCCGTAAATTAAAAGCGTAATAGGTTAAATACGAAAATAAAACGAAGTCGTTACATGAGGCGCACCATTAGCCTGACCATACGAGCTTGTTTTCAACAAGAGTAAGCTTTCATCCAACTCCACCCCTCCATTTCTAATATCATGAGTCTCCTTGCTAGCAACCAACATAACAAGCTACTCACTAGCTTTCTTGTATTTGATTGTAGTTGAGTTGTTCATTTTAAAGTTGGCCTTTCTACCTATTTGAATATCACCACCCTTAGCAACTTGAGGATTTTTCCCCCTATGTGAGTTACGTACACAATGCTGAGTTGTAATTACACCTTTAGCTTTATCATTGGTCACTAGAGAGAGTGGACTTTATGTAGAGGTCTCATTTTAACTGTTGATTCTACATAGCTAGAACTAGGGTTGTGCAAAAAAATCTATATCCATAAAATAATCCATATCCAATCCAATCTAATCCACTTTAAATCCATTTAAATGGATTAGTTTCATATCCAAATCCAGCTTTTTGGATTTTAAATCTAATACAATTAATTGGATATGGATTGGATATTTGTTTTGATTTTTAAATCCAATACAATTTTTTGGACAATGACGGTTAGGTTTTTTTTGCCAACTTTATTAGGAGCCATTTTTTGGTAGATGTCGGCTAGAGTTATTTTGATCGACGTCAACTAATGATGATTTTAATCCGTCATCGGTTGAGCTTATTTTTCGGTTAATGTTGATAAGAGTTTTTTAGACAACATTGATTGAGACTATTTTTTGGCCGATGACATCCAAAGTCTTTTGGGCTGATATCAGTCGAGACTATTTTTTTGTCGATGTCAACTAGGTTTTTTTGTCGAAGACTATGTTAGCGATTTCATATGCTCACACCACGGCAAGTGCACCGATCGTTTCAAGTAATAATTTAGGTAAGTGAGTATCGTTCTCCACAGGGATTGGGGTGAAATTACAGTAATAAAAGATCAGTGTGATTGAAAGTAAAACAGAAAATATTGCAAGAGAGTGATTTGATTGATTGATTGTTCAAATGTAAAACAAGAATTAAAGAAAGCAGCAAATTAAATTGTGAAGTTACCAATGGAAAAGTAATTGTGGTCAGGCACAATCCCCTCTGATTCCTCCTCTTTCACTTGACTAGTTCATTAATTTAATGTACACAAATGATAAATCTCTCCTAAATTCGTAAATCCTAGATAACTAGCGATTTAGCCCTTTAATTCGATCGAGAATCCTAAACCCTTAGCAATTCTGTCAAACTAAGCATTTAGAGAACATATCATAGGTGTTTCTTGTTATAATTGTTCAGAGAATAAGTCTTTTCTAAATTAGTTCCCCTAATTTCTTAGTGAATTAACCCTTTAACCTGAATCGAAAACCTAATTCCTTAGTGAAATCTATCAGTTTAAGCATTTAAAAGATCATATTATAGTTTTTGCAGCCACGCATCCCTATCCCTAGGTGATGAACAACTGTTATTCTAAACAGGTCAGAAATTAGAATCCCAACATCCCCATTGCGAATCCTAACTCTAGCTACTTAATCAGAGTGATCAATTCCAAATAAGAATAGAAAATAAGTGCAGAATAGAATAAAACAATCAAAACATTATTATTCAACACCAGTCAAAGTTACAGAGGAGTCTATATCAGTTCATGGCCTTCCCACAATACAAGATTTAGCCTGCCATAGACCTCAAGAACAGCAAAGTAGTGGATGAATACATAGTGGTGCTAAAACCCTAGCTTTTATTCTTGATTTCCAAAGGTTTTTAAGGAGAGAGTGTATTAGATGAATAATGGATGATAGAAAGGTCTCCCTGTGTTTTTTATCAGTTCCTAGAGGCCTTGTATTTATAGAATGATTTAATTAAGGTAACACAGCCCAAAACAAAGCCAATTTTCGAAACAGATAATTTAAAACAGGAAACTGGATCTTTTCCACACAACCCGCGCACGATCCCACGCTAACAGCGCTGATCGCGTGAAACGCCACGCGGATAGCGTGAAGTCTTCGAGCCTGGAGGTCTGATGCTGAGCATAGTGGCGCTGATCGCGTGGATGTGGTGCGGTCCGCGCGACTTGTTCGAGTTGAATGGCTTTTAATTCTGTCCTTGGCGTTGATGGCGCAGATCTGACGTTGATGGCGCGGTACTTGCGGCCTTACCACGCTAATCGCGTGAACTCCCACGCTGATCACGTGGGATCTTCGAGACTGAAGCCTTCTATTCTTCATCTGGCGTGATCCGCACGAGTTCCTGCACGATCCGCGCGGTACTTGAAACCTTGTTTTCTTCTTTTCTTTGCTTTGGACTCCTTTTTTTAACCTGAAATTGCTCAATTGGTAATGAATGAGATTAAAAACAATAAATTAACAAACTTAACTAATTCTAACCTATTTTCCTAATTATTTAACTAATTTATAACCTAAAATTAGCCTAAAACTAATATGTGTTTGCAACCCATCAAACAATTCCCAGTTTTGAAAGTTGTTATCCCCAGCAACAGAAAGAATTCAAGACTAAGCAAGAATCAATAATCAAACACGAACCACAAATTACAATCCTAGAATCATCATGCTATATATGATCAAATCCACATCAAAGTTTTCCATGGTACTTTTAATGTTGTCAGTCAATGAGAGCAACTTGAGTATTCCTCACAGAATTGTTTTTAATCACTCATTCACTCAAGTGTATCAGGTTATGATTGCTCTCTTACTCAACAAAGTCACAGTACTACCATAAGCTTGAAAATATTCTCAACAGTTGTAAGTATGACTTGATCAAAAGGTCTTTCCGGCTTGTAACGTGTCTGGGCTAAGGGTAGGAATTCTTTGGATAAGTAGCTTATAAGAGGCTAATCCTGTCCCTTAAGTCCACAACATGCTTCTTGTCTTCTTTTTCCAAACCTGGTACTTTTATTCAACAATTTATTCCAAAGTAAAAAAGAGTAATACACTTTTTTTTTTAATTTTATTCATTTTTTTTCATTTTTTATTTATTTTTTTTAATACTAAAACAATCAAAACATAAACAATCTCAGAGATTACTGCAGCTTCTCAAATTCCAGCTGATGGACCGTTTTCCAACTTGGCTTATGCTTGTTTATTCTTGTTCTTCACAACCAATTGGATTCACTTGTGCTCCTTTCATACCATGATGGAAAATTCCCTAGTTTTTCTGCTGTCGTGGACTTAATTCAAACCTTTTCTAGCCTCAGGGTGTTGGTCAATTGGATGTGGCTCTGATTTGGGTATTTTGAATTGAAAGGCTTAAGCTCAAATAAGGTACAAATGGAAAAATAATTGAAGGTTAGTCAATTTGGCCCTAGTTTCAGAAGAAAAATCTGCCTTAATCATATCAAGTCACACCTGCATCCAGAGAAACAATTCAAGTTCTAGAGTACAATGAAATTGGAGTTTTTCGAAAAAAAAACATTACCGCTGTTTGGCTCAAATCCTCACAGGTGTTAGCACTCAAGTCAATCTCAGTTGATTGCATTTCAAGCATCATTTCAACCTCAACATGCATTTCACATATCAACAATCAAATTCCATTCATGCATCATGCAGTCAATGCTACGTCTCATTTCATCAAGCTTTTATCGAAGAAATCCATCCATTACTATGTCCATTCACTTTTAATTCTGAAAAATTTGATGTGCTGCTTATTTTTAAAAAAAAATTTGACAAAATTCTGTCAGACGTCATCTGTTCTTTGATTGTGATTTGTGAAATAATGCGTAACGACCATTCCCAGATTTATATGTTGCTGTCCCCAGCAACCACAAATAAGGTTACGGTGCTTTGGAAAATTTTGGAGCATTATTTGGAAAATCACATTCAACTCAACATTGATCTAAATAGTTTTTATTTGCGAAAGATAAATCAAGTAAAACTGGACTATATATATAAATATGCAGTAATGTAAAGTGCAGAATGTATGAAAGATGTCTAGTTTAGAATCCAAAATAAAAACAAAAACCAGAGACAAGAAAAATAAACAGAAAATAAAACTATGTCCTCGTCACTCCTCTCTCTACAATCTCAGCAGCCTCTGATGTCTCTGGTGGTGCAGGAATAGAAGGCTCTGTAGCTGTTGTATCTGATGGAATATGAGGAGTCTCTGTGGCTGGAGGTGTGATGTCTGCTGGGGCAACTGGTGGTGCTGGTGATGGAGTCTGGTACTCAACTGGTGGGATGCCTAGGTGTCTGCATATAGCTCCTAACGTGCTGGTCTGATGAGCTAACTGTGTCCTGATGAACTCCTGGAAAGCCAAATAACTGGGAGAGTCCGTATAGAGTGGCTCATGTCCAGGAGTGGAGGAAGAAGGTGCTGAAACTGGTGGCAGTGGTAGTGGTGGTGCTGCATCTGCTGGCTGGGCTGGCTGTGGAATCTCTGGTGCTGGCAAGTCTCTGGGACTGCGGGTGGCGAGCTCCTCAGGTTTGAGCTTAGAAGCTCGGAGAACCTGCTCATCAGCTGCAGCTGCCATGACGTCCAAGTAAGTCTTGTGGCTCATCAGCGAGGAGATCGGGACGTCCAAGTAAGTCCCTGTACATCTTTGTCAATGCGTCTGGCTGCATCCGGAAGAAGAGCTGGAGGAAGTCACAGTTATCGAGGGGGTCATAGTGAGTGTCCAAGATGTGCTCTATAGCTCTGTCATCAAAAGAAACCTGAACACCCCTCACCCAAGACATCCTGGTTCTGTAGACGGTGTCTGGATCAACATTGGCTAGAAATTCCTTCAATATAGAGTTTGGAACTGGGCTCTGGGAAGCTGACAAGGCGTTGCCACTGACATCTGAGTATGACTGCCCTCACTGGGTTGTCCTCTGGTAGCGTTTCCCACAAAATTTTCTTCTCCTGAATAATCTTCTTTGGTAGGTACCAGGAATCAAAGCGTTCCTGGCGCTCAGCTGTCCTGAAGTGGGCCTCATCAAAATCTGCTACCCTAGCCCTCTTTCTTCCTCCTTCTGTAATGGTAGCTTTCTTCTTGCCCTTTGCTATTTGCTTACCCTGAAACTCAGAACACAATCCATGTATATATGCATCATTCAATAAATTCAATTCCCAGATTTGTTCTATCATAGGATCCACAATTAGATCAGAGTAAAGTTCAATAAAAAGCACAGTTCACATATCAGTTAAGTTTAACATTGCTGGAAGAATCAAATAGTAACTATCATGTAGCAGTATTTAACATAGCCATGATTCCCAGATGCAAGTATGTCACAGATTATTTCAATTTTCCAGCATGAACCTAATCATTCAGCAGTAAGTGTATCAGTTATATAGACAAGAAAAGTTCAAATCTCGCACGCTGTGGTTCATTCAATTTGAGATTAGGCCAATTAATTCCCATATTTACTCATAACTATACTTAACAAAACAACTTTCAATCATTGCATGCAAGCATCAATTCACTTTATCAGTTGATTAGGAAACAATAAGCACCTTCTGACAAGGAAATAAATAGCTTCATCTGGATTCCCAGATTTAGCTCATTGAAAATCATTTAAACACAGCTCATGTATATAATGCAGTCAACAGAGATTTATGCCAAGATAATACAGATCACATGTGCACTTCACCTTAAGCATTTTAGTTATTTGCAAATTCAGCCAAGCATAGGGGTAAACAAATTCTATTCATAATTTGAGACTATCCCTGACAATTCCCAGATTTAGCTTAACACAAGTCTCTAAAGTTTGGTCCTAATCATCAAAGAGACAATTCAAGCATAATGAAAGGACCCTTTTGCTCGAAAGCCTGGCGCGGTTTGCGCAGAGTGCTACGTGGTTAGCGTGAGACCTTGAGAATTGGACAATTGACTCGAACAAACGGCGCTAGTCGCGCCAATACTCACGCGGTTAGCGTGATTTAATGCAGAAACAGATCCAGGGCTCGAGCCACTCGCGCTACTCGCGCAGGCTTCACGCTACTTGCGTGAACAAGTCGAGGTTGTGGCGCTGGTAGCGCCGTACCTGGCGCGGGTCACGCCATTTTATGCAGATGAGGGGTCTAGCTCGAGCATTCCACGCGGTTTGCGCGACATTCACGCAGTTAGCGTGAACTGATCGAACTCTTGGCGCGGTTAGCATGGCCGCTGGCGCGGATCGCGCCGCACTTGTGCACAACTTTTTCTTTCTTTTTACTGAGCTTTTTATTTAATTGACTTAATTAAAATGGTATCTAAATTAACTTTAATTGAAACATGTATGATGATGATGATGGACCTAAGCTATCAAAGTGTAAAATAATTTGAATTCTAATTGCTAATGCATGAACCTAAGTAACTACTATGGAATATGCAGAAGAAGAAAAAAAATACTGCATGATGCTAAATTCATTGCTAGAAATCTTAAACAAACCTAAAGCACTATGTACATTACCAGTGGCTCGTTTAACGTCTTAAGCTAGACGCCTGTTCCTTTTTAATCCTCAGTGACATTGAGTGGAACAGAACTTGACTTTCTGTCCATTTCTCCTCCAAAATAATGTTTTAAACGATAACCGTTTACCTTGAAAGCTCGATCACTATCCAAAGGCGAGATTGCCACTGTACCATAGAGATAGACTTCTCGTACCAGGAACGGTCCAGACCAACGTGATTTCAACTTACCTGGGAAGAGTCGCAGGCGAGAGTTATATAACAACACTTGTTGGCCAGGAACGAACTCCTTTGGACGAATTTGGTTGTCATGCCAATTCTTTGTCTTTTCTTTGTATATCTTGGCATTCTCATATGCAGCTAACCTGAACTCATCTAATTCATTCAATTGAAGCAACCTCTTTTCATTAGCTTTTGTTAGTTCAAAATTTAAAAACTTGGTTGCCCAGATAGCTTTATGTTCAAGTTCAATAGGGAGATGGAAAGCCTTACCATAGACAAGCTGAAAAGGAGACATACCTATCGGAGTCTTAAATGCAGTCCTGTATGCCCACAAAGCATCATCTAGCTTCTTAGACCAATCCTTTCTTGATGTTCCAACAGTTTTCTCAAGTATTCGTTTCAATTCACGGTTGGAAATCTCTACTTGGCTACTTGTTTGAGGGTGATAAGGGGTTGCCACTTTGTGCTTGACTCCATACTTTGCTAACAAGCTGTCAAATTGCTTGTTGCAAAAGTGAGTTCCTCCATCACTGATGATTGCTCTTGGCACCCCGAATCTGGTGAAGATATTCTTTCTTAGGAATGAGACCACCACCTTGGCATCATTGGTGGGTAAAGCAGCTGCCTCAACCCACTTGGAAACATAATCTACAGCAACCAAGATGTATTGGTTGGAGAATGACTTAGGGAAAGGTCCCATGAAGTCAATGCCCCACACATCAAATAGTTCAACCTCTTGGATGTTGTTCAATGGCATCTCATCTCTGCGAGAGACATTTCCTGTCCTTTGACAGCTATCACACTGCATCACAAAGTTTTTGGAATCCTTGAATAATGTTGGCCAGTAGTAGCCACATTGCAGCACTTTGTGTGCAGTTCTATTTGCTCCAAAATGACCTCCATAGTTAGAGGAATGACAGTGCCACAGAATATCCGGCACGTCACTTTCAGCTATACATCTGCGGATAACATTGTCAGTGCATTGAAAATATAAGTAAGGGTTATCCCAGAAATACCTTCTTGCATCATGCAGAAATTTCTTCCTCTGCTGCCAATTTAGATCTTCAGGAATGATTTTAGCAGCTTTGTAGTTGGCCATGCTAGCAAACCATGGACTGATTTGTACATCTAGCACTTGCTCATCAGGAAAGGATTCATTGATTTCTATCTCTGGTCCATCTTGCAAGTCCTTCTCCTGAATCCTAGACAAGTGGTCTGCAATTTTATTTTCCACTCCAGCCTTGTCTCTTATTTCTAAGTCAAATTCCTGCAACAACAACATCCAACGCAGCAAGCGTGGTTTTGCATCTTGCTTGTGCAGCAGAAATTTAAGAGCTGCATGATCAGTATAAACAATTACTTTTGACCCTACTAAGTATGATCTAAACTTATCAAGGGCATAAACAACAGCTAGCATCTCTTTCTCAGTTGTGGCATAATTCACTTGTGCCTCATTTAGGATTTTACTAGCATAATAAATAACATGCAAACGCTTTTCTTTCCTTTGTCCTAAAACTGCACCTACTGCATAATCACTAGCATCACACATTAATTCAAAAGGCAAACTCCAATCCGGAGCAATCAAAACAGGTGCAGTGGTGAGTTTTTGTTTCAAAGTGTTGAATGCATTCAGACAAGCATCATCAAATGTGAACTCAATGTCTTTCTCCAGCAGTTGGCTTAATGGTTTTGAGATCTTGGAGAAATCCTTGATGAATCTTCGGTAAAAACCTGCATGGCCTAAAAAACTGCGAACACCACTCACATTAATAGGAGGAGGTAATTTCTCAATCAATAACAATTTAGCCCTATCAACCTCTATTCCCATTTCAGATATTTTGTGACCTAGCACTATGCCTTCCCTAACCATGAAATGGCATTTTTCCCAGTTTAGAACTAAATTTGTCTCTTGACATCTTTTCAGTACTTTGGCTAAGTTGGCTAGACAAGAATTAAAGCAAGGGCCAAAAACAGAAAAATCATCCATAAATACCTCAAGCCCTCTTTCTACCATGTCAGAGAAAATTGAAAGCATGCATCTCTGGAAGGTTGCAGGTGCATTACACAACCCAAATGGCATTCTTCTGTAGGCGAACACCCCAAATGGACATGTGAAGGCTGTCTTTTCTTGGTCTTCCGGTGCTATTAGGATTTGGTTATACCCAGAGTAACCATCAAGGAAGCAGTAATAATCATGACCAGCCAAGCGTTCAAGCATTTGGTCCATGAATGGAAGTGGAAAATGGTCTTTTCTAGTTGCATCATTAAGCCTTCGGTAATCAACACACATTCTCCAGCCCGTGATGGTTCTTGAGGGAATCAAGTCATTGTTGTCATTTTGAATGACCGTCGTGCCTCCCTTCTTTGGAACAGTTTGTACTGGACTTACCCAAGGTGTGTCTAAAATTGGATATATCATACCTGCATCCAAAAGCTTAACAACTTCTTTTCTTACCACTTCTTTCATTGTGGGATTGAGCCTTCTTTGTGGCTGCCTTACAGGTTTAACATCAGTTTCCATTAATATTTTATGAGTACAAAAAGAGGGATTTATACCATTAAGGTCTGAAATTGACCAGCCTATGGCTGACTTATGCTCCTTAAGTACCTTAAGCAATTTTACCTCTTCATTCCATTCCAGCCTTCTGTTAATTATGACTGGATATGTTTCATTCTCACCTAGGAACACATATTTCAAGTGTTCAGGCAGTTCCTTCAATTCAACCTTAGGTACTCCAGTTGGGATGTCATCTTCCTTCATCTCTAGTTCCTCTAGCACCGGGTCTGCTGTATTTTCTGCAGTTGCATGGTTGGATTCTGCAGCAGATATTGCTGCTGCACTTGCTGTCTTCTTTGCTGCATAATTTCCTGCACAGTCTGCATGTATAGCTGTTGTTGTTTCTTCTTCTGCTGCATATTTTTCTGCATAATCTGTTGCTGCAGCAATTTCTGCTTGATCCTTAGCTTCAGTTGCTTTTATACCTGCTGTAATACCTACACAAATAACATTATCCAACACATCTAGCCTAAAACAATCATGTTCATCAGCTGGATGTTTCATGGCATCAAATACACTGAATACAACAGATTCATCATTCAGTCTTAACTCAAGCTTTCCCTGTTCTACGTCTATTAAGGCCCTAGCAGTGGCTAGGAAAGACCTTCCTAAAATAGCAGATATGCCTAGGGTGTTCTCAAGGACCTATCTGCTAGTTGCATGATTGTTCTCAATCACCCCTGAGGGTGTTCTCAAGGACCTATCTGCTAGTTGCAAGGATACTCTAGTTGGTTTAAGTTCAGATATGCCTAGGGACTTACACATAGACAATGGCATTAAATTTATACTAGCCCCTAAGTCACAAAGTGCTCTCCCCACATTAATGTTTCCTATGGCTATAGGGATGTTAAAACTTCCAGGATCTTTCAATTTGGGTGGAAGCTTCCTTTGAATTATTGCACTGCACTCCTTAGTGAGTGTTATGGTTTCACTGTCTTGCAGCTTATGTTTCTTAGATAGAAGTTCTTTCATAAATTTTGCATAGTTAGGCTTATTAGCTAATGCCTCAGCAAATGGTATATTAATGTGTAACTTCTTAAACATGTCTAAGAACCTGGAAAATTGCTGCTTCTGCACTTGTTGCTTGGTTTGCACCGGATATGGAGGCTTTTCAAAGCGAGAAAAGTCCCACTTCTTTGGTTGAGGTGCAGGATTCTGTTCTTTTGATTTTTCTGCAGCTTTTTCTTTGGATGGTTCAGCTGCTGCAGAATTTTTCTCAGCTTCCTTTTTGCTTGCCTCAGGCTTTTCTGGTTGATTAAGCACCTTACCACTTCTAGTTGTGATGGCCTTGGCATGTTCCCTTGGGTTTACAATTGTATCACTTGGAAATTGGCCTTGTGGTCTCTCCGCCAACTGTTTTGCAAGCTGACCAATCTGGTTTTCCAGATTTCTAATGGAAGCATCTTGATTGGTTCTGTGAGCTCTTGTTTCAGATATAAATTCTGTTGTTGTTTTTGACAGCTGTAACACTACCTTTTCAAGTTTTGAAGGCTCCTTGTTGGGAATGGGAGGGGGCTGCAAGTAGTTATTGGACTTGTAGTCTAAGCCACCTCCTTGAAATTTCCTTTGATAGTTGTTTCCCGGAGCAAAATTGCTGTAATTTCTCTGATAAGGCTGCTGCTGCCTCTGCTCATTCCACACGCCATTAACCTGCACAGGGTCAGCTCTAACAAGAATAGGGCAAACATTAGACTCATGCTCACCTTGGCAATACTCACAGACTACATGTGGTTGGCTAGCTGCCACTTGGGCTGCAGAAACTTGCAGTCTATCAATCTTTTCAGTCAATTTGGCTAGTTGTTGTGCCAAAATTTTCTGCTCTGCAAGCATTGCATCATTAGTGGACAGCTGAATTGGTTCTCTCTTTGGCTGATGTGCTATACTTTCATTTTCATTCCGGGCCAAAGAATTAATAAGCTCATATGTCTGAGCTGCTGTCTTGGATCTTATAGTACCCCCTGCTGCAACATTAACAATCATACGAGTGTCAGGAGTCATACCATTAAAGAATATACGTACCTGCTTACCTACATGCATATCGTATTGTGGACACCTCCTAATCAACTCTTGGAATCTATTCCACGCAGCACAAAGGGATTCTCTTCCATTCTGAGTGAAATTGGTGATTTCATTCACCAATCGGTTATATTTATCCATGGAAAAGTACTTAGCAAAGAATCTTGAGACTAAGTCTTCCCAAGTTGAGATGCTATTTGATGTTTGACGGTTCAGCCATCTCAATGCATTTCCCTTAACAGCAAAAGGGAATAAACTTAATCTCACTGCATCATCTGAGACCCCTTGGTGTCTTATAGTATCACAGATTCTGAGAAATCTATCAATGAAGTCATGTGGGTCTTCAAAGTCCTCTCCTCCAAATTGACTGCGTTCCACCAATGCTATCAATGAAGGGTTTATATCAAAGTGATTAGCTTGTATTGGTGGCCTCACAATACTGGAGTTAGGTCTTGTGAACATAGGAGCCAGAATATCCTCCATTAGTTCATCTTCCGGTCTTCGTCTTGGCTGATTAGGTTGTTCTTCAGCCATTTCTTCTTCTGACTCTAATTCAGGAAGTGAATCAAAGTCAAAGTTTTCAGCTTCTCTCCTTCTTTGTCTAGCTAGTCTCCTTCGAATTGTTCTTTCTATTTCTGGATCAAACTGTAAATCCTCAGAACTAACTGAACCTCGCATAAAACTTAGAGAAGCGATTAGTAAGAAAAATTCCAATCACAAGATTAAAATTACTGTAAAATCCGTTTGCCAATCCCCGGCAACGGCGCCAAAAACTTGTTAGCGATTTAATATGCTCACACCACAGCAAGTGCACCGATCGTTTCAAGTAATAATTTAGGTAAGTGAGTATCGTTCTCCACAGAGATTGGGGTGAAATTACAGTAATAAAAGATCAGTGTGATTGAAAGTAAAACAGAAAATATTGCAAGAGAGTGATTTGATTGATTGATTGTTCAAATGTAAAACAAGAATTAAAGTAAGCAGCAAATTAAATTGTGAAGTTACCAATGGAAAAGTAATTGTGGTCAGGCACAATCCCCTCTGATTCCTCCTCTTTCACTTGACTAGTTTATGAATTTAATGTACACAAATGATAAATCTCTCCTATATTCGTAAATCCTAGATAACTAGCGATTTAGCCCTTTAATTCGATCAAGAATCCTAAACCCTTAGCAATTCTGTCAAACTAAGCATTTAGAGAACATATCATAGGTGTTTCTTGTTATAATTGTTCAGAGAATAAGTCTTTTCTAAATTAGTTCCCCTAATTCCTTAGTGAATTAACCCTTTAACCTAAATCGAAAACCTAATTCCTTAGTGAAATCTATCAGTTTAAGCATTTAAAAGATCATATTATAGTTTCTGCAGCCACGCATCCCTATCCCTAGGTGATGAACAACTGTTATTCTAAACAGGTCAGAAATTAGAATCCCAACGTCCCCATTGCGAATCCTAACTCTAGCTACTTAATCAGAGTGATCAATTCCAAATAAGAATAGAAAATAAGTGCAGAATAGAATAAAACAATCAAAACATTATTATTCAACACCAGTCAAAGTTACATAGGAGTCTACATCAGTTCATGGCCTTCCCACAATACAAGATTTAGCCTGCCATAGACCTCAAGAACAGCAAAGCAGTGGATGAATACATAGTTGTGCTAAAACCCTAGCTTTTATTCTTGATTTCCAGAGGTTTTTAAGGAGAGAGTGTATTAGATGAATAATGGATGATAGAAAGGTCTCCCCGTGTTTTTTATCAGTTCCCAGAGGCCTTGTATTTATAGAATGATTTAATTAAGGTAACACAGCCCAAAACAAAGCCAATTTTCGAAACAGATAATTTAAAACAGGAAACTGGATCTTTTCCACGCGAGTTTTTCAAATGCACGGCGCTGATCGCGTGAAACGCCACGCGGATAGCGTGAAGTCTTCAAGCCTGGAGGTCTGATGCTGAGCATAGTGGCGCTGATCGCATGGATGTGGCGCGGTCCGCGCGACTTGTTCGAGTTGAATGGCTTTTAATTCTATCCTTGGCGCTGATGGCGCGGATCCGGCGCTGATGGCGCGGTACTTGCGGCCTTACCACGCTAATCGCGTGAACTCCCACGCTGATCGCGTGGGATCTTCGAGACTGAAGCCTTCTATTCTTCATCTGGCGCGATTCGCGCGAGTTCCTGCGCGATCCGCGCGGTACTTGAAACCTTGTTTTCTTCTTTTCTTGGCTTTGGACTCCTTTTTTTAACCTGAAATTTCTCAATTGGTAATGAATGAGATTAAAAACAATAAATTAACAAACTTAACTAATCCTAACCTATTTTCCTAATTATTTAACTAATTTATAGCCTAAAATTAGCCTAAAACTACTATGTGTTTGCAACACATCAGACTATCAAGATTATTTTTTTATCGATGTTAAGTAGTTTTTTCGCTTGCTGCAGGCTAGGATTTTTTGGGTGGACGTCAGACGAGACTATTTTTTGGTCTACATCGTCTGAAAAATATCATTGATCGACATCAACTGAAAAACATCATCGACAAAAAAAACGTAGTTGACTTTCGTCAAAATATTTCCCCAATTGACACCGATCGAAATAAACCTTGTTGATGTCAACAAAAATTATCCCTAGCTAACACCAACTAAAATAAATAGTCATGGTTAAGTTGGCCAAAAAATCCTAGTGGACTTCCGCCAAAATATTCCCCCAATTGACGCCGATCGAAAAAAACCTTGTTGATGTCAACAAAAATTATCCCTAGCTAACGCTAACCAAAATAAATAGCCATGGTTAATGTTGATCAAAAAATCCTAGTTGTTGCCAACAAAAATATAGTATCAACCAGCGTCAGCAAAAAAACCTAGCTAACGTCAACCAAAAAATAGCCCTAACGAATGTTGACAAAAAAAAACCTCATGATGTTAGCCATAAAAACCCTAACCAACGTCAACAAAAAACTAGTCAAATCGATGTTGATCGAAAAATCTCTAGTCAATGTCAGCCAGAAAATATCATCGACCAACATTGACTTAAAACCCTAGCCAACCTCAACCAAAAATTAACCCTACCTAAGATCGACCAAAAATATCCTTGACCAATGTCGACCGAAAATGCAATGACTGATGTCAGCAAAAAATAGTCCTGGTTGATGTCGGTCTAAAAATGTCTGGACCGATATTTGTCGAAATTGCCCTGGTTGAGGTAGGCCAAAAATACACTAATCAAGATCAATCGAAAATAGTCTTGATCAAGGTCAGTTGAAAATAGATCTTAAATAGACAGATACTAAGTTTTCACTTTTTAGTATTTAATAACTAAAATTTGTATAAAAAAATCCATATAACATTTAAGTGGATGTAAATTGGATATGACCAAATCTATATCCATTTAAATGGATTGGATCTTAAATCTAAATTATTTTTTAAATAATATAGATAAAAATTTAAAATTCAATTCATTTAAATAGATATGGATTGGATTCTTAAAAATCCAATCCATGTCCATCCTTAGCTAGAACCAAGCATGTTCTTAACAATTTAAGCACCCTTTGTGTGATTTTTTGGTCCAACATTTCTTCCCTTATTCTTCTCACTTTCCGCATTAATTTCGTTGATCAGTTGTCGAGTAGACATGTTTGAACTTGGCTCCACCTGTGTGCCATCGTTCTCAGAATTATGGATCAAGTGAATCCCTTCATCATTTTTCAGGATCTCATATTGATTGGCATATAAAGAACTTGTATCCAAGTTACCCATTTTTAGAACTTTCCCCATAATCACCACCTATATTTGCTCCTCTGTTTCCTTTTTTCTTTCTATTGTAACATTGCATCATCATCCACTGGCCATAATTTCCGCTATCCTCATTGATTGCGAGATTGGCTAGATCTTCACTAATAGTTTTCCCATCGTTAGAGCTGACGTCAACCCAATTTGCAGCATAGGAATCATTAATTAGCTTGATTAGCCACCTACTGACTATTGTGGTTCATTGCTCCACCTAAGCCGCCACAACCACCATTGCTAACCTCCACACAGTTTTCCTTTTTGTGGCCAAAACAACCTCAATGAAAGCAAATTGAATGCAGACCTTCGTACTCAAGATTCAATTTATATCCTCTTAACATAAATGTGAGGCACTAGGGGTTTCTCTAAGTCCAATTCAACACAAATTCTAGCGAACTTCCCCCCTAGATTGAACAGAAGTCAGCTTGTCCACTTTAAGAAATTTTCCTAGGCTCAATCCGATTTGTTGAAGAAAAACATTGTTGTATAATTCTATAGGTAAACGCCGGATTCGTATTCAAACAAAAACAATATTCTTTATAACTTCCGCATTCATCTGAAAAAAGGGGTACCATCTTTGAACAACTAGATAATGATCTTCTACCATCCATGGATAGTATTATAATCATATTGACTACTAAATACTACCAGGTAGAAACTGTCGTGTATATCAATTATCTGAATTTTCCCATGCTTCATCCAAGATTATGTAGTTTGGCTTCAATAAACGAAAGTTAACCTAATCCTCGTCCCCAGCATCTTTACCACTAAGGTATTCAACCATGGTGAAGCCCAACGCAAAAGCTCCACGTTTGTTAGAGGAATGATTGGCTCGTCCATCGTAGTAGCAAGACCAGACGCATTTTCTTTAGGCACTTCATCCAAAACGCCAGTCCCAGGAACAATCTCCACACCCATAAGATTGCCCTCTCCTCCTCTTACAAGAGATAGTACTTTCTCCGCATAAGAAGTAGCCTCCGTACCATCTTTCATTTTCTTGGTACTACGTTGCAGGAGATCATCTTTTTGAATCATAGCACCCTCATCACTTTTTTCAAAAACCCTAACAGAACTCACCATCCTCACTTTTTTCAAAAAAGATTTGTAAATAAGTGGACACTGTAACCGAGAAAAAATGATATTCGAGAAAACAAAACAGAAACCTTATATCTAAACTAAAATGCTCAAATTAATGGGGGTGAATGTGTCAAAGGGGAGTTTTTTTTTACATCAGTAACAATGATAACCGATCTATAAATGTCGACCTATTACAAACCACATTTTTACATCTGTTACTTCAACTCAGTTTCTGAAGTAACTGATGTAAAAAGTCATTGTTGCATAATAGATTGATTAATGTTTACATATTGATAGTCAATGGAAGTAATTTAAAGGATGGACAAAAACTGTCAATTTTCAAAATTGGGAAACCAAATGTCACAATTAAATTTCAAAGGAAAAAATTGTGATTTTATCAAATTAGAGAAATCAAAATTACAATTCAATATTTTCTTTAATAAGAAAAGATAACTCTTATTAAGAACACCCACGAAAGCAGAAGCCGTGGTGCCAGATGGGATAAAAGAAAAACATACAAAAGAAGTATTTAAATACATTGCATCTTCCTTATTCACCCCTAACAAAAAACCACAGTCTAATACTGCAACATCATCCGACTTTTTCCTTCCAATGTGATAACAACCCCACCCAACATTGCTACACATATGATCTTTAGTAATATTTTTTTTTTCTTAACACTTAATAAAAATATTGCTAAAAACTTTTGTCAGTATTTAAAAAATATTATAAAATATGAATAAATATTATTAATATATTTTTGTAATATTTTTTAAAATGTTGTCAAAAGTTTTTAATAAAGTTTTAATTAAATATTAGGAAAAAAGTTGTTGTTAAGATGATGTGTATGTATAGTTGCGCAAGTCCCAAATAAATTAAAATGGATGAAATAGCTGGGGCAGACTGCTGCCATATTTAAATTAAGAAAAATATATTTACAGTTTTGCAGAATGCTGAAAATTTGAGTTATCTTATTTTTATTAACATGAATAATGTATGATCAGCTGTATTGTAATAGGATCTTTCTAAAGTCGAAAGACCTCAAAAAGCCAGATTTGGAAAACTGGTCAAAAGAACGGTTTGACTTTAAAAACTAGTTTAAAACTAATTTGATTCAGAATCGGTTTAGAACCTTTTCAGAATTAGCTACTTCACCAAAAATAAAACTAATTAGTCTGTCAAATCATAAAACAGTTTAGAATAAAACTGATCCATTTCAATTCAGTTTAATTAAAATAAAATAAAAATCAAGAGTCTTATTAATGTTGGAGTTGAAAGCAATCGAACCGGCCTTTAATAGAAGCTATATTTTGTTTTCTACGAAGCCTAATATATTCTATATATATATATATATATATATATATATATATGTATATGTGCGCCTGAGTCTGAACCTTTTTTGCCCCGCACTTGACCAACACTACTGGATTTACTGGATTGATACAACAAGTTGGGGTGTCGATATTGTCATATCAGCATACACCATTTTCTGAAATTAATTGCAGGATTATGGGCCTGGTTAAGTTTTCTTTACAAGTATTTTTAAAAGAAAAAATAAGAAGGAAATAATGAGACCAACTTTTCGAAAAGTAAAAATAAATTTTTTATTAGTTAATTTTTAGAAGTTCATCAATTTAGTTTTTCTAAAAGATGAGATGACATCTACAAATGAGTTAATAAAAAATTCATTTTAGTTTATGGAAAAGTTCATTTCATTTTTTTTTCTTATTTTTTTCTTCTAGAAGTGTTTCTAAAGAAATTTATATTCAAACAGGCCTTATATATATGTTGATATTGATACAATTAAGTTCAGGTCATGATGGAGGTTTTAATTGTTTGAAATAGGACCATCGAATAAAATTATCTCCGAGGATCAAGAGCCTTCTTTAGGGAGTTATGTGCCTTGCTTAGCGAAAGAAAGGCTTTACAATGAATATGGTTCATAACACCATGAGGTCCATGACTATAAGATTTAAAAAAGAGGATGTGATTGGCATTTAACAAATTTTTTTCAAACGAGGTGGATGTTAATTAGATTATTAGTGTAAAATAGCTCTTAGAAAATAATCTTATTGAACTTTGGAATTTGAATGAATATAAACTATATATGTAGTTATTATGCAAAAGCAAAAAGCAGAAGCACTCCTACCAAAAGTTCTAGTTGTTAGTGTACCCCCGGCCCTAATGATATCTTATTCAAAATATCATAATAATAATATAATAAAAATAATATTATGATAATATTATCTTATAAAAAATAATAATATTATCATATTAAAGGGCCATGAATCTAAGGCCTATTAATATATAAATATATATATATATATGATGATGATGATGGGATTCTTGAAGTAAAATTTAACTATTCACAGTAGGCTACATCACAAGGACAATTGGCAGGGAGAGACACCATGCACGTCGACAATTCATACCTTCGTGATAACAACCTTGGTAGTTAGAACTTGGAGGCATCCTTTTGTCGATGATATCATGGAAGTTCTCCTATTCCTTCTCGGAAGGGTCTGACAATGAACAAATATGATGGTAGCACTTGGATGTTTATATTTCCCAAGTCAACCTCTAGCCAATGTTTTATGCTGAATCTTCCCAACTTCATTGAAGGGCCTGACATTGAGTTGCTTCAGGAAACTTCATCCACTACTACAAAAGTATTTCACGACGTCAAATCTAAGACGGTTGTATTAAAACCGTCTTAGATTTTTGTCTTTGAATTCGCTTAGTATTCCCTTTCTCTACCATTTTTCACTATTTTATTGCTTTTCAAAATTTGAATCAAAAAATCCTCTAGGGCTCCCACTCCGTTGCTCTTTCTCCCAAATTTCTTCCTCAAACACCCTGATTCCCCATCAATCTGATTGCGAGATTTCTGCCAGCTCCGATCGTGAACCAAGAAACCACCACCATCAATCGCCTCCTCTCCATGTCTGCAGCAAAACCCCTCTGAAAATATTTAGACTCTTGCTCTTAGTTTTTTTTTAAAGGAAATTTTGTTTGTTTCATGTTCTTTTGCGCAACCGACAATTGCTGGTGGATTTTCTAGAAGATCATTGTCTGAAGGTGAATCGTGGAGATAAAGAAGCATCTTTCAAGGGGAAAGACGAAAAACCCATTGGTTTAGCTTTTGATTTCGTTATTTGCCCATTGATTTCAAGTACACTACGAATTCCTTATGTTTAACTAGCCTTTCTCTTTCTCACTCTCTTTTTCCAGTGGAAACTACTGATTGATGACTATTTTCATGCTTTGCAGAACTAGGATGAACAAGGGTTACACTTTTGTGAACTTCACTAGGCCCCAAGCAGCTTGGAAGTTTCTTAACACAACCTCCAATTTGAAATGGGAGTTGTTCCAGTCTAACAAGATACGTGATGTGGTTTCTCCACGTTTGCAGGTATGATCACATAGATAATGATTAGACTTAATCATCAATGTTTCTATTAAACCATTATTTCATGTCATTATTAGGTTAAATTGTTATATTTTTCCTAATAATTTTCCTATTAAACCCTATGACAAAGTTTTTTTTTTTTTAAAAAAAAACTCTTACATTTTTTGAAGAAAAATCATGAATTAATTGCTGAGTTAGAGTATCTTTTGCATAAAGACCTAAATAACAAATTTCATTTTAAACGAAAATGAGTGTCAAGTTAATTTAACACAATGATACTTCTTATAATGGACGAGATTGTTTAAAAGAAAAATGATTTCAAGTACAAGGACTAAATTTATAATTAGTTAGTGTTATTGTTACTTTGTTAATTAATTGCGGCTTTGATTAGGATTTCTTATATTATACTAGTTGTCTCTGTTAACTGAAATATGAAGAGCTAAATTATTGTGTGATAATATAGGGGAAGGAACAATTGGAGAAACACTTCGCAACTATGAACATTCCACACGAGTCCGAGGATGTTCTACCCGTGTCCTTTAGCCCACCTTGTGATGGTGTAAACAAGGGAGAGCAAAGGACTGTAGGGAATCTTACGAAGTGTCAACATTTTTCATAATGCAAGCTTCAAGAGGGTATTTCATGACAAAGCTTGATGATGGTTTCGTTTCCTTGTTGTGTTTGTTACCATCTTTTATTTCTGTTTAGCCATTTAGGTCGTCTGTTCTGGTAGTAGTATTTTGGTAGTATCATGTAATTTGATTTCTGTTGTGTGATTTGGAAGAGTTTCCACGAATGGGTTGGGTGGAGCCTGGCCACTTGATCCAATGACCTAGGTTGTGTGGTGGGGTCCACACTTCTTGTGGATAGACAATTCGAGCTGAGTTCCTTTTGGGAATAATGAATGAAGGTGGTTCGTTCAGTTAGTCTAGAATACATATTACTCTTTTGGTGTATTCTGATTCTATGTGTTGTATGCACAGGCTTGTAGCCTTGTACCTACTAATGCTTAACTTGTTTTTTAACTTTAAGCTAAGGGAATGTATATTTAATGTGTCATGTCATTTTTTTTTCCATTTCTAGTCATGTCGCTAGCTGTTTGTCGTTGTGAAAGTTCAAATTACTTGACATTAGTTTGTGTTACAGCATGGATGGTTAAGCCTTGGTTTCTTCTGTCATACATGGTTAAGCATTGTTTAGCTTCTACTCTTGATGGTTAAGCTTTGATGCTTTGAGCTTCTGCCAAGTGGTCTTATTGTTGCCTTTGCTTGGTGGTTAAGCTTTGATTTGCTTATTTTGGCCTTTGATGCTTCCTTTGGACTCTTGATTTGCTTGAGCGAGTGCTGTGGAGACGTTGGAATAAGATTAAGGATGCCACTATTGGTTGAAGACTTATAGGAGCTATGCACCATGGCCACACCCACATTTTGATTTGTGTTCTAAAACCTTGTATAGATATTTTTTTTTTAGTAAGTAGTCATCTATATTTTTGTTTGGCTGATGTATTTCTAGCATTTTAGCTATATTTCACTTTTTAGACTTTATTCGCTTTTCCTTTGATGTAGTTGTATTATCTTCTCCAAGCTGGAAGTGTTTTCAACACCTTCCCGGTTGTAGGGGTATTACAAATATAGGATTAGTGACTATATAAGCCAAGAGATGCACATCTTGTAATTGATTTGCTCATTTGAGTATTATCCTAATATTAACCACTTTTTTTGTTCATTTTCTCTCTTCCATTATCTGCTTATCATGAAATATAACAGGATGACAGTGAGGGAGGGTGTACAGGTAATGAACAAATTCTTCTTTGGATTACATTGCATGGATAATTTGGTGTTGTTTTCTAACTTAATTTGAGAATATCATTATTTAACCACACATTGTTATTGTTCAACAGTAGAGGAATACATGACACAAATAGACTTCCTCTTGCTCACAAACATAACATAAAAATTCTTCCCGCTGATTCAGAACATTCTGCAACTTTTCAGGTACTTAAGTCCATTATCTAGTCACAAACATCTCACCGAGCATATCACTCTTTGCATCTTATTTCTTGGTTTGAACTTTGAAGCAATGGATTTATTATTTGCACCACTTCATGTTGTTGTTAATTACTGATTCTTAAAGGATTTTCTCTGCACAGTCTATCCAGGGGTTACATATTTAATTTAGTTACAAGTTTAGTCATGCTCTGGTCTGTATACACAATTTTGTGACCCAATAAAACCAAGTTTTCTATAACAATTTTGTCTATTCTATTTTTAATGAAAGAGCATCATCACTTGTTCTCCTCTATCATTCATGTTCTGGTCTGTATACATAATCAGATATGAAAATAAAAGGAATACTTCAATACAACCAAGAGGGGGGGTGAATTGGTTGAACCTTGGTAAATTAAAATTTCAAATCAGAGTTTCTCCACAGGATCTTTGTCACTTTTTTAAAAAATTGTTCTAATACCAAGAACCAATATTCAATCAAATTTCTTTTTCAAGAAGATTAGAAAACAGAGTGTAACTTTCTGTGCAATGAAATTGATTCACAAACAAAGCAATTAAAAGATGAATAGGTGACAAGAAAGATTAGCCACAGATTTTTATACTGGTTCACTTCAAACACTATGAAGCTACATCCAGTTCTTCCACTCAACACTAGAGTAGAGTTCCACTATTGCAAAAATATCCTTACAAGCAATTACAAGCCTCTCTTTATCAACCCTAGATAAAGTTCAGAAGTCTAAAACCCTATTAGACCCTTAGAGACCAAAACCCATACTGAGAACACTACTCAGCTGTCCTTAGAGAAACACTATCTCTAACCTTGCAAGAAACCCATTTACAATAGACTAATCTTTTCAGAAATTCAAAGAACAGTTTTACACCTTCAAAGAATAAGGAAAGATATCACCTGATAATCCAAGAACTCATGCACATGAATGATTCATCAGGTTGAATGACAAATTACTAACTCAA